>JAHZNE010000032.1:0-16096 GCA_027744055.1 Callyntrura sp. NNG-2020 | reverse complement strand
TACACACTTGTTGGCAAGTACCTAACTTTTCGCAGCGGAACCTTTGTTTCCTAAAAATAAAGGATTAAAAAGGCTTAAGAAAAAAAGACGGTGGATGGGAATGTGCGGTGCCCAACACCCAATCAAATTGGGGTTATATGAAATTTATAACCTTTACTACGCTAAAGTAAAAACAAAATTATTTTTTAATAAAACGACTAATCTGCAGGTAAAAAAGGGACAATAGTTGATTAACCGAAATAAAAGAAATAGGAATAGTATAAAACATGGATAGCACTTGACTTTAACTACTAAGCTGCTCTACGCTACGTTGTTTTTATTACGTAGGGAGTGACTATATGCATGCAGTAGGGAATTAAATTGTATCTGACAAACGAGTAATAAATTGTGTGCCTTTGCAAAAATATTCTTCTAAATTCGTTGGCGTCATTGGTTTCGGTACAGAATATCCTTTCGCCTTCCTCTCTCAATCCTTATCTGGCGTGTCGTTGGCAATGATAATTAACAGACTACAAAAGTACTACAAAGCCATAAAAAGTTGTTAAATGTGGGAAATGTAGAAGAAAATTAATTTTCTTTCTCTTGTCGTCTCACTTTATATAAAAAAGGGCATATAGCAAACCCAAAAATAGTGTAGTGCTTACGCTACTGCAAACAATATCGCACTAACCATCTTGGAAAAAATTCTCATTTAAGGAATATTGTTGACCCCATTTGCCATTATCATTACGAAATCGTTCTTGGGGTGTCCGTATACTTTTTCTTGCAAGAAAATTATCACATAAACTTAATTTATTCGCAAAATGGCAGATAAGAAGGAAAAAGTTGTGTCGGCATGTGAGGAGAGTAAAACAACTCAATTAAACATTTTTCTTGATTTTTAAAACTTTTAGAATAAATCGCACTTTTAACAAACCGACTCATTTCTAGTAGGTATGGGTAACCGAGAGAGAGAAGAGAGGCACGAGAAAGTGGAACAACGGAAAGTGGGAGTAACCAGGCAGGTCGTTGCCGTTTATAATCGTTTAGACGCAGTCCCAAGTCCGTGGCAATAAAGCATAAAAGACAGACGTTTCTCCCGCAAACTTTTGTCATCGTCAGAGGAAATTTTAAAACATGGAAAACGGAGTTTACAGGAGAAAATTTTATTTTTTCCATAAGGGCTAGTCTCTACAATTATATAATTAAAGTTTCTGTATAATTAAATAAGTCAAACGCCTATTTCTAGTCAGATGGTAAAAAGGAATAATTATTTTTTATCTCAGCCATATTTTCGACCAGGTTTACAAATTTCTCTTTTTTTCTTCCTCTGTGCCCATTTAATTTCCCTGGTAATTTCCAATTTGGCCGTAGTTTAAAGGAAATAAGATAATATTGCCGTTAAAGTTCCATTATCTTCCTCTCGCGATGGCAAGTACGGAAAGCGGTGGAATTGAAGTCGACAAAGAGAAAAGTAAAATCAGATGAACAATGCCAAATAAAATGGATTAACGAAAAGAATTTTATTACCAGGCTAACCCACATTTTGGATATTAAGTTTTTTCTACAGGCACTACAGCACCCCTTAGGGTATAGTACAGTAGTGGTGAGAGCGGAATACGGGGAGCTTTTGTTTTAGGCAGCCTATATAGGAAAATGGGTATATCGGTTGATCAAGAAGATAGAAACAAAAGCAGGAAGGGATAGCAGTTAAGAGAAGAGAGGGAGGGAGAGAAGAAAAGGGGAACAAGTAATTAAAGTTACACAGATAAATCAACGCAGTGGAGCAAAAATGATACGACCGAATAGAAAAAGAGTGTCTCAAAGGAAGAAGAGCGAGAGGGGGAAACAGAGAAAGCTAAAGCACTAAAGGAAACAAAAAGAAAGTAAGAAATGAAATAGTTAAAGACTTTCTCTCTTTTTCCTCTCTCTCTCTCTCGTCGTCGTCTCGTCGTCTCCCGCCTGCTTTCAAAGGAGCCCTTACGCAAAATTCGAGCTGTATTTGTCATCCTCAAAAAATGGAGCCAAGTCGAGTGGCGGAATAAGGATTCATGTTTGATTTTTTATATTGCAGCAAATGACATGATTGGATTTTTCTCTCGTCTTTTTTCTTTTTGCATTCTATCACCAAGAGAAAGCGCTCTTATTGTATGGTAGTAGGATGCTATCGGAAGAGATCGAAATTGTATAGGAGAGTATATCCATGTATCCATCCATCCAATTTTAAAACAAGGACATAACGCTTAAACTATTCCCATAAAAAGTCCAACAAATCCAATAAAAATCCTGAAAGAAAAAACCGGTGACGACGAAGACGACGACGATGGTGATGATGATTACGATGTTTGCTGCGAGAAAAAGTGAGAGGATAACGATGATGCTCTGACGAAATAAAATGAGGAACTTTAAAAGACGAAAAATGAAATGAATAAAGTCTTTGGTCTACTCTTTACAAAGAGAGAGAGAGAGAGAGAGAAAGGGTTTTATTTTATCCTTACCCCACCGTGTGGTTTGGTTTAGTTGGGTTGGTTTCTTGAGAGTTGGTCGAAAATTCCCAAATGAAATTTTTGTTGGAATGTAATAGAATCCGAGGGAGAGGAGGAAAGCAAGGACAAAAAAAGAAGTTTCTTTACCTCTCCCTTTAAAGATGTGTATCTTGTTACATCGACGGGAGAAAGGAGAAAACCACAAGAGAAAGTTGGTTGTCTTTGGGACAGGGTGTTATTACCGTATCGAGTTACTTCTACTGTGAGTAAAAATTAAAGAAAAGATCTAAGGCTCTTGGGCGTGTATGTGTGTCTGTGTGGGAACCATAGACTCAAGACGCGAGTAACATGCAATTAGTTTTCTATTCCTGCTCATCATCAAAAACACTGTGGCTATGTTACAGCGTATAAAAACAAATTGAAAGAGAAAAATAAATATACGTCACGTCATCATTAATCCAGTTTGAAACACAAGGCGGACAAGAACAAGCATGGGATACGCACACAGTATTTTTCCCGCTTTGCTACAACTCCCTCTATAATTTTTCGTGGGAAGAAAGAAAGAAGTAAGTAAGACTGGTGAGATAGTAGTTGTGGAAGAAGAAAGCTATAATTTATCTGGGCAGAGATAATGTGATAAGAAAGATATAGGAAGAAGATAGAGCAAGAGAGAGATTGAATGAAAAAGTGAGAGCAAATAATTATTGTCCTCGAAGATATTAAATGGACCGCGTGTGTGTCCTTTGATCTTCTTTTACGAGAAACGGGGAAACGACTGACTGAGACGGAATAGAATGATAACGTGCTGTAAGATGTGTGTGCAGCAGAGGAGACGGAGGTTGCACAAGGGAAGAAATGGCCAAAAGAAAAATAATAGAAAGGAGAAAGATATAATGAGGAGAAGGTTGCACTGCAATCCTGTCTGTTTGACTGGAATTGATTGTATGGATGGTGTCGACTGTAGACTGTGTAGTGGCGGAGGAACAACTATAGACGAGGGGGTACCAGGGGGACAGTCCTATCTTGCAGTGGTTTTCAGCCAATACCATAGGGCACAATAGTGGGGAAATTTGTAAATCCCTACCTTACACCCCACTTCCGTTGCCTACGGTACTGTGCACGAGTACTGGAGACAGATAGAGATTAAAGGCAAGTTAGTCAATAATGGATACCGTTGAATGTCTCAGGGAAAATATATATTGGATATTGTCTAGCTAAAAGTATTCACATTTATAGTTGGGAAAGTATTGAAATAAAAGATGGCCAATAACTTTGAAATGCAGAGAAAGTCTCACAAAAAAGAAACACGTCAGCTACGCAATACACATAAAAATTGTAGCAGTTGACAGGAGAAATTGTTGGGCAACTTGTGTTGCGAAGTTGGACGCCGATAATAGAATTAAGTAGTAAGTTGGACAAGAGTCTACTGCAGGTTAAATTTTGTGGTTGATCAAATTGAATGACAGGATATGCGAGACAACATAAGAACTGTACGCAGGACTGACACGAAAACTGCAATAGATTAAAATGTTTGTTTCTTAGACAGTTTCCAGGATGAACGTTATAATCTGCTAGTCGAACGAAACTGCGCCGTAATGCAGTTGATGCTAATATACGTGTGATATATCTGCGTCATCGAGTTGATAACAGGTTTGCCCGTTTTCATAACATAATTGCATGTTTGACATTTTAAAAAGCAAACCGTCATTACGAGTAGCTAATTACGTTTAAATTTTACGCGAATTACTGTCAGCAGATCCAACATAATAATTGTATGCATGATAGACTTGAGCGTTCTGCTAACTTTAAGAGGGAGGAGTTTGCACCGTGTTCGAGGAAAGTATCATTACTTTTAGATGTGTTCCCTCACTGTCCCGATACACCATTTAGCCAGTCTGCCACTCAAAATAGTTTTTCGTTCGTCACGAGTATTTCCTTCATGCGAAAATCACAGGGTAAGTATTCTGCTGTTAACGGCAGCACGTCCAGTTATAAATTAATTAGTTGCTCAAATTACTAGAACAATTATGAAAGGTAGAAGGACGTTTTTTTCACGCTGTTTTGTGTGTCGCGGCCCAAAAGCAATAAAAATCAAGAGAGATAATTACAATAAAAAATTTAATGAAGAGGGGAAATTTCCAAACTTTCCCTTCGATTGAGTTCTTGTACTTGGGTGACATTTAAAAAAACGATGACAAAGCGAATTGATTTTCCCAATAATCGTTATTTATTTCCCCTACAATCCTCCTTTTCCGCTCCTATTGGCATTCATTGAAATATTATAATTCTATATATATTGAGTTTTTTGCTTCGTGCGTTTTCAAAGGTCGAAAGAATAACACTTTGTCCGCATTTTAAATACCAATGGCACATAGGTAGACAGCAAGATACTACGCAATTCTCGAATTCGCTTTAGTCTTTGACCACCTCCTGTCATCTTGATGGATTTTTCACGTTTTCGCTCCAGTTTTTCATTTAATGTCTAGACGTTTTCTGCGGAATGGAATGCTAGATGGAATAGTGAAATATGTGCATCTACCGTCCTTATTTACTGAATAAAGTTGTCCAAATACATTGAATTAAACGCCCCTCCAAGGGTAAACGTGCAACTTTTGCGACTACAAGAAATTCTGCTTCCTCTATAATGCATTAACTAATATCAATTGGCTGTCACGTTTGTAGATAAAACAATAGATTCTTGCGCGTATTGTATCAGTCATGCCATTGTTCTTGTCGACGAATATTTTGCAAACACTCGGTATAACATGAACTGTTCTGGGACACGACGTACATGCGCGTCTTTGGTGAAGGTCAAATTGATATAATTGCAATTATAGAGACTTACTCACTCATCAACACACATTATTTAAACTACCAAATTTAATGAAATCCACTCGTTTTGTTATATCCCGACCCACCATGACAGTTACCCAATTTACCGAAATTTTTGTAACCACTACACACTCTTTCTTCCACGTCTGCAAATGAACTTGTGTGTTCGTGCTGAAACGAGGCTACAGAGAGATACTCAACATTGCATGACGTTGCACTTCCTAAAAAAAATGCGCCAGGAAAATGTCACTCCTGCTTCTCCTGCAAATCGATACCCAAACAGCAACCAGCAGACAGCCCATGTTTAAAATGTTTGGTATACCATGCACAAATTGTACATTTCGACGTGCACATTTCAGTAAACAATGCGCCAGTCATATGTACGCTCTTTCTCCCACGTCTGTTTTGTCAAAATCAGCAATTTTCCCCACATTTTTACTTGCTTCAGCAACCCACAATAATGCTGATGGAACAGCCACCCTGTCACGAACACGTAGTTAGGTATGTATATTAAATGAATACTTACACAAACTTACTTGCGATGACGTTCCTTACATTCTTTATTACGTACTTGTACTGCCGGTGCGGGGCTGAGTGGTGCAAATAATAGCAGAAATTTAAATCAAAAGCGATTTTTCTTCTTCTCTCTTACGCGAAAGATAAAATAATAACTGAAACAAAATACTTTTACACAAGAACTAAAATTACGTAAAATATTACATAAATAAATAGCTTCAATGCCAAAATCATTTTTTGCTGAAATTAGGTTGTTTACTTCTAGCACAGGTTCCATTGTACGTTGCTGCTCGAAGGGCAATTGTATGAAGTGGATGATGAGTTATTTATATTCTGGTTGCCGTTAAGAAAATGAAGTACGTGTAACCATAAAGAGAAGGAAGATTAGGTTCGAAAAAAACATTGTTTTCATAAAAGAATGGGAGCATGTAAGGTTTGGTTTACCCACGGAAATTGGTTGCGACACACAAACAAAAACACAAGTTGGCCGTTCATTCTTCTCCCCAACATCAATTTAGTCTTGGTGGTTTTCAGTAAATGGGACTAGGACAACAAAGGTTGCAGTAAACGGGAGAAGAAAGAAAATGGAGTGGAAAGCTTTTTACATATTCAATAGCCATTTTGGGGGGAAAAGCTGTGATGTAAGAGAGGAGAAAGTTGAGTTGGTTATGAAAGCTAGTTTCATAGGTAATTACAAAGTGCACGCGCGCAAACACACTCACACACTCACATGCACACACAACAACCTCTGAAGAAACTTTCTTGGGGAAAGTGCCATGGAAAAAAATGAAGGAGAAAGAGAAGAAATAGGATGTGATAACAAGGCGTGCTGACGACCTCTTGTCGGGTTGTTCAAAAAATTGCCTTCTTTATTCTTTTTATGGGTATGGTTACGACTGCGTTTCACAGAGAAGAAAGTTACGTAAGTGCAACGCTAAGTTACTAACGAGGTGCAGGAAAGACGACAGAGCAGATATTAAATGCATATTTTTTGAACTGATAAAAGCGCCGGTATAAAAGATTGACCGGGGGAAAATATTACGAGACGGGTAACATAAAGTAACCCTTTTTGGCAGAAAAAGGGGATATTTTTAAAACAAGAGACGCCTTCACGACGATGCAATTTGGTAAAAGGAATTTTCACTGGAAAATAGGCTCTTTTAGAAAAAATAGTGGAACAACTCAACTTTTCGTGACTCTCTGACCAATCCCATAATTCTTAAGTGTCTCACTTGGGAAGGTGACAATGTCAGTGTACTTGGAAAAATTTGCACTTTAGGCTAAATGAAACTTGGTTTACGGGCAGACGAACCAGCCCAACCAAAAAGTTGTTACAAAAAGAAACATTTTTTTCTCTCTCGGAATATTCCCAGAGAAGGGAGCATTCAAATAGGGGCAAAGTTCATTTGCACAAAAAGTATCGCGTCTCGCCTGAAATTGTGTACGCCGAGCATAAAAACAGATTATGAAAACAAACAACATAACATATTACCAGAGAAAATAGAGTATTTAAGTTATATTGACTGTGAGACTATTACATTTTCCCCTGTTGTTTAAAACTTCAGTGTGCCATTTAAACTTGCAAGCTCCGTGCTCCGACTGCTGTCTTTTAATAAAATACAACGGTAAAACTAGGTCGCTCCAAAATAGGTACCTTATCCATTTAAACGCGCGCAAAAGGGGTTATTAGGTTGCTCGACGGAAAAGTGATAAAAAAGAGGAAAAAAAGAAAATTGTGTGACGGAGAAAAAAGCGACAAGTTGCTTCTTGCTTCACTTTTTCTCTCAAGTGCACATTGTCACTACCATACACAGTCTCTCCTCTCTTTTTGCGTGATACCCTACAAAGTTTGCTGCTGCTGTAAAGCAACCATGTGTCCCAAAATAGATGCATGTATGCATGCACTTGTCCTCTCGAGCGACCTAATCTAAAAGTTTTTTTTTCTCCTTTCCCGTCGGGTAATAATTGCATGCATGAGCTTCGTGGCTGTCTATACGATCTCCATATGCAAACATGTATGTGTGCCTCTTATTTCGGTTACCACCACCACCACCATCGTCTCTCCTTTCTTGGCAAACACGACTTCACTTGGTAAAAGATGAAAACTTTCGCAATGACAACCGGGCAATTTGGATGGGCCCACATAGGGGAAGAGAGAAGAAAATGTCATTTTCTTGGCTGTTCCAAACGACAATGACGACAACTGCCATTCTTGGCAATTTTTTTCGCAACTCCTTTCTTTCTCGCTGCTGCTTTCTCCCTCTTCTCCCATTTTTCGTGGTCGGCTTAGGGCATGTATTGACTCCCGTAGTTTTGAAAGAGAGAAATATTTTTGGGTACAATAGGGCATTCAAAATGTACAAAATGGTGATGGTGTGGTGGAGCAGACGACTAAAGTGAAATCGAAAGCAAACGGTTCATAACGGGAGGAATAGGGTACTTATTCCTTTATTGTGCTGCATCCTTTCGCGAGAAAGGGGTAAGTAAGCACAAGGTGATGACCTGATTCTCTGATAAGAATAGAGTAATAATCATAAGAAGGAAACCGTTTTTGAGGGAATCTTTGAAAATAAATGTAGCACAGGTCTTGCCACGGATTATATTGAAACGGAAAGAATGAAAAGTTTTGGTGGGGCATGGCCCATTATCAAGGGTGTTCCATTTGATGAGATTTTTCCGGGGTCTCCCTGAATAACGAAAGGATTACCGTTATTACTACTGCCCCTGTTTAATTTCATTGGAAAAAGAAATTTGAGGAAAATATTGAAAATTTAAGAAGTCAAATGCGCAGTTATGTTTCCCCGTAAAGTCAGCATTGTTAGCAGGCGTCGGGAAGAATAATTTTTGAAGGCCGATTTTCCCTACTAGCACAAGAAAAGGTAGCATGTTCTATTCTATGTAAAATGTAAACAAAGATAATATCAGGTCGTATAGACGGACATAGTTTGGTTATCATTGTAAATGATAAACACGAGAAAGTTAAATTGTCTGAAGGAAAACAGAAGTTTGTTTCCTTTTACGACTTTGGAGTTGCAACAACTTATGAATTGGTAACAAATCGTTTAGTTTTCATCAAAGAAAGGCATAACCAACAAAAATGGTTTCGTTGTTGCACAAGTCGTAAAGTTTTATTTACGATTTTACGTGCTCGTGTTGTGAGTGTAGGCCGGTGTTTAAACATGTGTACGTGTGTACCTATACTGCGGCCACAGCACTCACCTAACAGCTAATAAAATTTTAATTTTTGTTCATATTTGTAACAGCTTATAACCCGGTGAGTATTCAATGCACGAGGGCTTTCAGTAAGTCTGGAAAATAGAAGGTAATTTGGTTTACCAGGAGTATGGTACGTAACACGAATAATTTCCCCACAAAAGTGCCACTAGAAACCGAATTGGTTGTAGGAGCAGATCATAATCCGTCATTTTATTGCATTGCGGCTTAAGTATTACTACCAAAATGAGAATACTTCAATTTCCGTTGTGTTCCTGAGCAAAGCTGAAACCCCACATATCCACAAGTTAATTCCATTCTTGGGAGCGGCCCGATGAAATGCAGCTTTATACAAAATTATTATTCATGGAGTTGGCCACAGTATAATATTGGGCATACGATATATCCATTGGAGTTGGACTACAGTTGGAGCTAGTAACTGTTGAAAACTTGCGGAGTCCGCGTGTCAGATCCAAATAAAGGAATCAGCCGAAATGTATAAAAGCAGCGAAAAGCATTCAAGTACTGTTAATGTCAATATTATTTGAGCCATCTAATCAGTTAAGGATAAGTTGGTCTAAAGTTTTAGTTAAACGCAATAAAATATTGAATTTAAAATAGCTGTAATGCACAGGCTAATCTTCTAATCAGTTAAGGATAAGTTGGTCTAAAGTTTTAGTTAAACGCAATAAAATATTGAATTTAAAATAGCTGTAATGCACGGGCTAATCGATAAGTAACCGGTATTTTGTTGTTACAACCGGCGAAAGATTTTTCGAAAGATTGATTTTTCAAAGTCATAAATAACAATTATTACCATTTGTGAGCGTTTATTGTTAAAATCGCGCTCAAGGAAATTGCTGGCAATCAGTTATTCATGACTTCATGACTGAAAACAGAAATAAGAAAACTGTTACAGTCTTCAAATTAATATGTGTAATATACTGATGGACAGACTGGATGTTTACATAAAATAGTTCATTCAGTAGCGTTTTCATAATAGAGTTGAGGACTGAAAATGAAATGTAAAATTTGCGATACCAATATTACATTGTATGCGGTTTTGAGAAAGTGATGAAAATGCAAGATTGCTGCTATTAAGTACCACGGGAGACATCTTGCAGTGGCAAATAAATTACTTGAGTATTGAAATAATTCAATAGAATTTTTTCCATGTCTTTCCGAAGCAGAAGTTCCAACATTGTGAGTGTTTCTAGTCCCAAGGACATTTTATTATGTCAAGAAGCGTCCTTGTCAACATTTCGTGTATCACTTTGACCAAAACATGTATACTGTTACGTATTTAATATTTCATTGTTTAATACAAAAATATTCCGTTTCTGGGATACATAAATTAATTAATGAATAAATAATTATTATTGTTACGTCATATAAAAATACGTTAAACACTTTTCAAGTTCAGGTTTACTTCAAGTGACAGCTCAATGGTGACTACGATAACAGCAACTATTCTTTATTCTAACTTGAAGCAGTACCTTTCAACTTGTTTAATTAATTAACCGCTATTATTTATACTTTTGACGGTGAAACACAATGGAAAGAAATTTCTTGATATAAAATTATCGTTAAATTCGACTAAACAAACTATGGCTTGCTCACCAAATATTCCCTGAAATTACAAACTCAATTTCATGCCATTTTATTTACATAATTTTAAATTGGAAATTAAAACAAAAATTATTTACACAATTTGATACATTTCAATACTCTAGTGGTGGGAACAGAATGGAAGCAACCGTTTGACATTTTAGTTTATTAGTGTAACAGATAAAATGCTTTTTGAATAAGCTGATAACCAGCTAAACTGTAAAGCGGATGCACGGTCGAGTTCATTAAAAAATAAACAAAAATGCAGCATTTACCTGGTCATAACAACCAAGACAAATGCTAGAAGTTAAATTTTATTACTCGAGATTAGGATAAATGCATGCCTACATTTCATTAAATAAAATATTTCAGTTTGAGCAACAACGCATACCTATCGTTCGAATACTTACGTCAAACAGACGCCGACGTTCCTCTTAATGTCTCATAATGTAATTTTCTTGCACATAAAATTCCCCATTGACGTAAACATTAATACTGGCGCCTTTTCCCGCAAAATTCGCCATATTATTTGAACGTTTTTGATGATACCAATTATTTGCAGTATTTGCCCATTTTTTCATTTGTACAGAGTACTGCATGAAACAAAGAAATTATTCCGCCACATGAATATAAGTAATTATAATATTATTTATATTAATTATAAGTAAATATAATTAAAATTTAAAGCGTTTCTTTAACGAGCAAGACAAGTCAGGTTTTCTTTAAAAGCTTGAAGATGGCAACATCACGTGTCGCGGAGAAACAGCATTTCAACGGTTTTTAGTTACTATGATCAAAGATATTAAGAAATGATAAAAGGTGGAATAGTTAAGAATTTTATGGCATATTGATCCGTCTTACACGGACATGTGCACGTATTGTTTCTCAACGTGTTATCGAACAAGTTCACCAGCATAAATAATACACTGTCAAATTGTCACGTTCACTGGACAATACTTTCCCCTCGCAGGGCAGTTGGCAAATCGTAGAATTTATTGTAAATGTACATTGAACCTCCGAAATTTTTCAACTGTCAGTAAATAGCCGAATAAACTGCCAGATAAAATAATATTTATTATTCCGTAATAAGACAACAGAGATATATAGAAGAGGAACGCTAGAAATATGGCGTAGCAGTCAATATTTGGATATTTTCATATTCTCTGGTTGTTGTGTATTTTCACACAACTTGGGGAAAGATTTATGAACATTTCATACCCCAATACATGCGTAATATTCCTGTAGAAAGATTTATGACATTGGAAGAGTACACGTAAAGGTATAAATAGGTAAATCCAAAACATGCCAGTTGGTCTGGTCGAAGAGACTGCTGGTCTGGCAGACAATTATGTGGTAAAAACGGTCAAATGGTCAACTGCAAAATTAAAATGCACTAAGTTAACCTCATTGTGGGAGTTAGCAATAATGGACAATACATACATTGCCCTGGTCGTTTATATCCTTCTCAGCCAGGAGGTCGATTATTAATTTAAGTAGCAGAACCATTTTCATATACTTTTTTGTTAAATACGACAATTTTAACCGCATTTATTTATAAATTGTCCGGAGAGTTGTATAAGGACCTATCCTTAACGCTTTGTCAATGTGCCATATAACAAAGTATGAAAATAGACACAAAAACGTAATTGAGCAACTGAGCTTAAAATATGGTGTAATTATGAAATTGCGTTATTAACAGAGCGGATACAATTCAACGTCGAAATATTTTTGCTAACACGCACAGGTCTTACGCCGTGTGTTGCTGCGTCAAGGTTCTGTTTCAAAAAAATGCCAAGAATAATAAAATTTATACAAATACGGCAAATGTGCAAGCACAGTATTATCACAAATCAGGTAAAAGAAGGCTTCCGGAATGAACAGGGCACTGTTTTAAAATAAAATTCTATTTATTTTTATAGCCATTACCAATCAGTAAAAATCCCACCATTGAAAGAATTTTCCATTAATTTTCAGAAAAAGTGGTTCTAGATCATGTTGAGATGATAAATCGTATAATTAATCGACATATTACCTGTAATATACGTTTATAGTGACATGGCTTTACACGGAAATTGTGACAATAAAAAGATTTAACATGAAGTAGCATACTCCAACCGGAAGTGTGCATCTACTATGCACAATTGTATCAACAACTCATGCCTTCCAAGGTGTTGTTATGATTAAAAGCGTAAGAACAATTTTTCACATTTGTATAATGATAGTAGTACGTTTTTGAAACATCACAACCAAATGCGGGTGCTCTTATTTGCCGAATTATCGCTGCTGCATTCATATCTGCAATACTACAGCACAACCTTATTTGGATTTTGTCGCCTGGAATGTCTCTACGTGAATCGTTCAATGTTTACTCAACAATATGTAAGAACTGTTAAGAATTGAATATCCTGAAAATTCAGCAGTTGCTTACTTTCTAGCCTTAATGATGATGTAGTAGATTTATTAAAAATTTTGATTAATTAAAACCTCATTAAAATCGTTTAAAAATGCAAATGTGCATGTTATACATATACAACACACTACTCCACTTTAGCAACAGAAATCCTTGACAGCTGCCATCCTAGATTAAAAAAATATTCCATCTCTTCTTTGTTACCCATCTTCGTATATTTACTACAGATAGGACATAAAAAATGCTTTTATTGGCGTACTACTCAATAAATTACGATTTAACCTTCTATATCCTCATTTTAACTGCTTGTAAATTGGGAAATGGTCAACAATTGTACAAACCTTGACTTTTAACTTTTGGACAAACTGCCGTTTAATGGGAATTATGTCCATCGCTTGATCATTACATTCATTCCAGTGTCAAAACGTAAAAAAAGCTCATTCTCTCAACAGCACGGGGTTTTTTACGTCTAAGGGGGACCTGTCAAGTTTATGAAGCTTTCCTATAGACTCACGTCTTCCCAACGAAAGTATCTCGAGTTAAATGACTATCAAAGTTATCTAATTGCTCATTAATCAGCACATTTTATTTTAAAATCGCATTTACTTTCATTTATCTGCACTGTTTGTGTTACAATGAGCTATTAGCTACCTCAAGGTAGATTATCATGCTTTAAAAAAAGGAGTAAATAGCAAACGCTAGTCTCGAGTATTTCTGATTTTTATCATTTTGCAAAGATTTCTTGCTTTTTTTACGTTTTGCACATGCTACAAGCTGTATCTTGCATCAAAGTCGTGCGTTAATAAGCAAGCCTTACAAATTTGACAGTTCCCCCCTTACAAGCAGCCACGATACGAAGGCACACAAATCTAAATTGTAATTTATTGAGTAGTACAGCAATAAAAGTAGTGTTTGTGCGTCTACGTGTAAATAGTAAGTGTGTTTTGTCAAGTTGCACATGTGCAACTGTGCTACACATTGGAACTCACAGCGTCTCTTAAAGAGAGAGCGTCCTTCCATGCCCGTGGTGTCTACAGTCGAGAAGGATATTAGCAGTGATAACGGCACTGCAGTGCTGTAAATGATGTCAAATATCAACGCAAGTACTCACCAATGTCCATTTGCATGTTTAAAAAAATTGGTTATCATTATCCCCGCTATCACAAGGGTGCGAACATTAAACAGTGGTGGTTACACGTGCCATTGTAATGGAAAATAACACGATTCCCTGTGATCGAATGATCACGAAATTGCTGTTTAATTAAAAGTCGTGAAATCTGCGCGATTTGACTGTGTGTGATGGATTTGATGCTTCAAGGGTGATTGAAGAATCTAACAATTGGTTTAGTCATGTAGCATGGCTGTAGGTTATAATAGACAAGTACGAAATTAACAGAGAAAAAGGGGGAATAAATCAAGTTTTTATTTTGTGTGTACTTTTGTACAGCAAGAATAATTAAACTTGAGCAGAGTAATAAATTAGGAAGATCCCAAGCTAATTTCGGAACTTTGCAAAAGACTGTCACTGTTTAAACATTTGTAGCATGTAACATGAACGTGGGAATTGAATAGCAGACATATTGTACAAAACACTAGTGTATTGCAGTTAAATATGAGTAGACCAGATTTAAAAATCACACGATTTAACGATGGTGTTGACTACTCTGGGGCCTGTTTCACAAAGCGACTAATTGACTATGACTTGTGACTAGTGATGAGTCCAGTTATTTGGAAGCGAGGAACTATGATGAAATAATCAAAATATGTTGACTTACAAGTTTTTGTTGACAAGTTTCTATGGACTCATCACTAGTCACAAGTCATAGTCAACTAGTCGTTTTGTGAAACAGGCCCCAGGTCTGGTCTCCTAGCCAAGACCCAGTTTAATCTGATATTTAGTTTCGGCATTAAGTTACCCAACAAGTAGCTTTTCCATGGGAACATTCCTTGAGAGTGTTCATTAAATGTTTGGAATTCAAATACGAATTATATCACGCATGTTATGCCATATTTATTTTCCAACATTTATCAGTGTTGTTATATATGGGTTAATGTATTCGGATACATGAAAGAAATTTATCAATTTATGCCGTAGTTGATAGGAGTGCCCATATGATGACAAATAACGACCAAAATTTGACCTTGTGAGTAGGGGGAATAAATTAAGTTTTTATTTTTGCGCACATTTCTGTACAACAAGAATAAGCAGACTTTAACGAAGAAAAGAAGATCACTTCTTAACCGAGGAGGGAGGTGGCGAGTGGGGTGTATCCGTAGGCGATGTGGGATCCGANACAAGAATAAGCAGACTTTAACGAAGAAAAGAAGATCACTTCTTAACCGAGGAGGGAGGTGGCGAGTGGGGTGTATCCGTAGGCGATGTGGGATCCGATTGGGGCAGCAGCGACAGCTGGGGCAGCAAGACCTCCATAAGCGACTGGGGCAGCGACAGCGTGGGCAACTGGGGCAGCGACGGCGTGGGCAACTGGGGCAGCGACGGCGTGGGCAACTGGGGCAGCATAAGCTCCTC
Organism: Callyntrura sp. NNG-2020; assembly: GCA_027744055.1. Taxonomy (NCBI): domain Eukaryota; kingdom Metazoa; phylum Arthropoda; class Collembola; order Entomobryomorpha; family Paronellidae; genus Callyntrura; species Callyntrura sp. NNG-2020. The sequence goes on along the minus strand of JAHZNE010000032.1, from coordinate 522 downwards.
CGTAGACGGCTGGGGCAGCGGCGAAAGCTGGGGCGGCATAAGCTCCAACCTGAGAATTGTTATAAATTTTCCATAATGTCAAAAAATGCAAAATTGTCAACTCTTTACTTTAAAAAATTGTTGAGAATATTTTCTTACGGCGACTGGGCGGGCAGATTGGGAGATACGGAGGGATTGGGAAGCAGAGTTCAAAGCTCCGGCTTGGGTGGACAATTGTCCGACTCCACCGTAGGCAACTGGGGCTCCGAGGAGTCCAGCGCTGGCAACAGCGACGACGGCGGCGAGAACAACAACGGAGAACTGTCGAATTAAAAGAATCAAAATTGTTACTTCTGCATTTTTATAGTGGAAGCCATGTATCACTATTTCCGGTTTTATATATTTTTCTTCCTTCCGCTCTAAAAACTTACGGAGTTCATGGTGATGGTTGGTTGGTTGGTAGTTTCCAAAAGAAACAAAAGTGATGTGGTAGTGTGTTGTAAGAGAGGAGATGAGTTCTGGATGCTGTCTGGGATGTCGCCG
>JAHZNE010000031.1:0-12746 GCA_027744055.1 Callyntrura sp. NNG-2020 | reverse complement strand
CGAATATCTGCCAGAATAACGTAGAAGTAGGATGATGGCCTTATAAACTGTTTACAATGTTTCAAGTAGTATGTATTTTGGAAATCCAAGAATAACGAATAAATTTTCGGTTTAAGAATAGTATATTAGATGCTAATTAGAGGGTTATTAAAATACATAAAACCGATGTGCATGTTTACGACGATGCAAAATGGAACCTGTCAGCTCAGTGGGTTATTGCGTGGAAATATTGACGGCAGTTTTACGACTCCTAAAAAGCCTATCAGTTCAAACACAATAATTAATTAAGTTTTTAAGTGGAAACTAGCATAATATAATGGGTAAATAAACAGTTGTGTACGGGTAATCAACAGCGCTACGAAGGTGGTACCAAAAATGATAAACTGACTTCATTACACAGCATTTTTCAATTTTCAAATTATGTCACGGGGGACAAGGCAACAATTGGGAATTGTTATGGTCGTCCAATTTTGCCTATTAATTTTAATATTGCTCACCGGTAAACTGGTTATAATATAATTACACCATGAATAATGGAACACGTTTACATTCATTTACTTTATATGAACCATTTGCTATAACCTTGTGTTCTTCATCTGACATTTCAATTGATTGACATTCATTGCATTATATATTGCATTTGGTAAAATACAGAAAACCAAAATTAACAATTACCATTTCTGCATTCATTCTTGCTACGTCACAAGCATCAAGCGTAATTGACACGCTCCTATAACCATTATTATCAACATTTCAGTAAACCGGTGCTATAGGCGGTGTCATTCTTTTCATATCAGCATTTGCTTTGGCCGCTCCTGAAGTTCATTGTCAACGAAAATTGATAAATCGATTTTGTGAAAGTAAGATTTAAAACCAATCGCTTTTGCCAAGTATAACAAAGGTGCACTTTCTTATTGGATGACTGCTGATGCAGGAAACGCATAACAATCAACTTGGCAGTCACTACAGCCTTTTATCTTCAGAGCTCTTCTTTCCCACTGCTTCAGAACGTATTTTGAAAACATGGAACAACGAATCCTTAAACCGTACTACATATTTCTTCATTACCTCCAAACATTTCCATATGTACTTTCCTGGGAGACGCCATCCCGCCCCAGTTACCGTATATACATGTCTATTCCTACTGGTAAAGCACGGAATTGCCTTTGGGATATATTTGCCTATCTCCTGGTGTCATGGGTATACCCTGGATTTCTATTCATCTTGCTAATCACGCAGGTCCCTGCGTTTGTCCAAGCCAATAACTACGTCCACTTGGTATTTCTTCTGGTATGGACCGACGGCGCTTGTGTTTCTATCCTAACACAAACTCCCATCTACTTGTGTAAGAAAGAAGTGGTTCTGCTTGTGAATGGCACAGAGGATTTGATCAGACACCTGGAACAGAACTCACGCTATCAACAATATCTAGGATCGTTTGCGTTCGAAAAGTCGAGGCATGTTCGAACAGTAGTAGACGTGTTGTATGTTGGCACCAGTCTCTTCTCTATTGCGTCTACAATACCACTTTGCGTCATGTTTCGAAAGGACATTTGGACTGTCGGAAGTCAACTTCGGCGCTTCTTTATGCTGCTTTTAGGTCCGGCGGGAGATACAGCGGGAAGTGTCATCGGTATTGTGGCAGATATCTGGTGGCTACTGATCTTGTGGGGTTCGGGTGGCATGGTGCTGCACGTTATGTTGCTCTTCCTCCACACCTTCAAGTCTACTAGTCAACAGTTAATTAGAATGATGGAAAGGTGTAGGGAGGGGAGACTTTCTACACAAACGGTTCGCGGAGTGATGCTGACTTACGGGAAATTGCGAGTTTTGACCACTTTGTACAACCATATTTATGGGAGGCTTTACATCGGTCCTTTCAAAGCGTTGTTTGCAGTGGGTGTTATGACTTACTGTTTTGTATCAGTGAGGCTGGCTGGAAGAAGTCCGTTCATTGCCGTATTTGGTATTGGGATGGCCGTGATATTTTCAGGGGTTATGGCTGTTTTCACCATGTTTATGGCGCTGGTGGACGAGCACAGTGTCAAATTGAAGAAGAGCTTGACTGGGAATGCCAATGGGATGGGGTCAGCGGAAACCCGTCGATTAGTCAAATCGCACAAGGGGGAATCCGCGTGGTGTGGAAACTTTTACCCGGTTAAGCAAATAAGTTGCTTGACATTGCTGGGTTTGGTGGCAGATCATACCGGAAGTTTACTGATATCCGTACCGCCGGTGTGAAATATATGGGGTGTTGAATATTAAATTAATTTAGTCCTGTGTACTTAATTAAATTCAACAATACACCTAGAATTGTTTTAAATTGAATCCTTGTTTAATACCATACTATATTTCCTATGACAAATTTCCAGCAACTTGTCATGAAAGGAGGGGTTAATAAAAAATCATTGTATTTATTAAGTGTACTTTGTTTGACAGCAACTGTATGTTATTTAAAACATCATTGATTTAAAAATGTTTCATCATGGATGTTCGAGTTAGATGAGTAATTATCTACAAGACATTTGTATTTAGGAATAATAATTACTGGGTTAATTATGGGCATGTACTGGGTCATGAGAAGTTCCGGACTTGGGAACATGGATTAATCATGTAATCGCTCTATTGCTGACCAACTTTATACCAAACGTGAAAAATATTTACCAGTTAAAAAACAGAAACCGTAGCATATTATAAAGGGCATTTTATTAAAAAGGCTTTCGTAACTTACGAGTAGTAACCCCTTTGGATTTTAGAATGTACGGACGTTTTTGCATAAGCTCTGAGGGCATTCATAATAGTGGGACTGTGTTACAGTACGCGGGTCTCCGCAAATGCGGAGACTAATGCAGTATGTGTTTATTTAAGATAGAAGTGCATAATGGACAATTTTATGCAATTATCATGTTTCAGTATCTTATGCTTCTATGTTTGATAGGCAGCTGGATGGGGCCATTTTGATGCTTTTCCTTCCAAGTATAATTACCAATGTGTGGTACTGATGGAAGTAAACCAGATAATTGATATCATTTACTAATATCTGCCATAGTAAAGTAGGATGATTGCTTTATAAGCTATTTAAATGTTAAATAAATGATCGGTTAAAGAATAATATAGTGAATGATAATTAGAGGGTTATTAAAATATGTGAAACAGAGGGACATTTTTATGACGTTCAAAAGCGCACGAAAGTTGAAACCTGTCATTTTTAAAGTTATTGCGTGGAAATAACGTAAAGGAAGGGAGGAAGATAAAAGTAAGTGGGAGATAAACGATACATTTCGTAAGGACTCGCTAGAAAGTACAAAGGCGTCTCCAAAAATGACGAGCTAACTTCCGAACACAAATAAACATTTCTTTTAGTTTGCACAGTAACTGTGTGACAGTTTATTTCTCGTGTAACCCTTTGGACCGACGGATATGGAATGTAGCTTACTTACATAAAAAAAATATGCAACACCAAACACGCTTAAGATGAGACATCGTTTGCCTAAGCAAATCGCTAAAGCAATATGAAAAGTATATATTACCAGTTATCCTAAATATATTATTGTAAATACTAATTTTAGTTGTAGAAGTAAGCTAACCGTCTACGTATGTAATTTTAACTTTGGAGATGTCATCGTAAAATACGTACTGAGTATAGACATAATGTGATTTGTTTATTATAAGGCTTATTCAGTTGATGACGTGTATATGCTACATGGTTTGACTTGTATTTTGAAGGATTCTGAATTCTATTATGAACTTTTTGAAATTAGCATTGTTGATGTAATACAGATATATACTATTTATGTCAATAAAGCTATACTCATACTTACAACGACGAGGGAATTTGGCTCATTACTTTTAGTATTTCCTCGCACCAAATGTTTACTTGTAAAATAACATAATAGAAGCATGAATATATACAATTATGTTATGACGCAGGACGAGTTATTATCAGTAATCTTCCGTAATCCATCTATAGTTGAAATCGATACAAATAGACAAAAAACTGCCCTCCTTTGTAACGATTACCATCAATGTTGAAAAAAATGCATGCTGGAGGTTGTTTATTCCACCTTGAATGACAATAAAGCAATATTCGCATTTGCGTCTGTCCTTCTTCCAGTCCTTCGTGCTATACATATTTGATGACTTGTTGTTGTTAAAAGGGAAATGCGTATAGTTGAAACGCAATACATCTTTTACATTAATACGAATTTCCTTATTGTCCGTGCACAGCTCACCGAATTTTTATTTTTGGGCAAATATTCATAATATTTCATTATGAAGGGTAATTAGAAGCACAACAAAATAGCGGAGTGCCATAAGATTGATTTTGGCAAACAGATGTAAGCACTGTTAACTAATTGTAATAAACTAACTAATAATGATCCACTATCAGAACTTGTCTTGGTATCTGTGGAACCATACCAAAATGAACTATTTAACCAAGACATAATTTTGCTTAAAACAGTAATACTAACTACCTGGCGCACCGAAAAACTAATAGTTTTAAAACAAAAGTTCAAGTTCTTAGTTTTCATTGTACCTAGAACCTCTAATTTACTAACTATTATCGCACAGAAAAAATTTGTTAAAAATACCCTTCATAGTAAATTAATTACAGTAAACCAGTTAAACAGTGTAAGAAAAATTTCTGCAGCATAAAAAATTTATTTTCTTGCAATTAGTGTGGACGTAATCGAACCATGACAGTTCAGGGTCTACCATCGCTCCAGTTATGAACGCGAGTAATGGTCTCAGAGATAAAAAACGCTACCAATCCTATTTTTAACGCTGGAGGTTGGACTACTATTGAAATGATACTACTATGTGTAGTTTTTGGATTTGCTGTCAATTTAATGGCGGGTTTCTAGTATACATGACCACCGTATTCCTATTGCTGTGTGTACCATTTTCTCTACGTGTTCACAATTTTAATTTTTGAGAACCAAACACACAAAGAGCTAACATGGAGCAACACTTTCTTAAACCGTACTACTCCTTCCTTCATGCCCTTCAAGCTTTCCCATATAATCTTTCCTGGGAAACAAAACCAAATCCCAGCTACCGCATATACATGTCTGCTCCAACCGACAAAATACGCACTTTCCTTTGGAATTTTTTGGCGTACCACTTGGTGTCTTTGGTATACCCTGGATACCTCTTCATCTTGGTAATCACGCAAGTCCCCGAGTTTTTCCAAGAGAAGGACTACGTCCGCTTGGTATTCCTTCTGGTCTGGACGGACGGTGCATTTATATCCATCCTCGCCCAATCTCCCAACTACTTGTGTAGAAAAGAGGTGGTCCTCCTGGTCATTGGCACAGAGAATTTGATGAAGCATCTGGAACAAAATTCTCGCGATCCCCAAAAGTTGGGCCCGTTTACCTTTGATCGATCCAGACGTGTCCGAGCTTTCGTGGACGTTTTGTACGCTGTAACCAGCCTCTCCTCTATTGTGTCCACAGTACCACTTTGTGTCATGTTCCGAAAGGACCTATGGTCAGTTGGAAGCCAATTTCGTCGCTTCTTTTTGCTGCTTTTTGGACCGGGTGGAGACCTACCAGGAAGTATCATTGGTATTGTGGCGGATATTTGGTGGCTACTTTTATTGTGGGGTTCGGGTGGGATAGTGGTGCATGTAATGTGCCTTTATCTCCACACCTTCAAGTCTACCAGTCAACAGATGATAAGAATGATGGAAAGCTCTAAGGGGGTCAGGCTGTCTACACGAACCGTTCGAGAAGTTATGCTGACGTATGGGAAATTGCGAATTTTAACGACCCTGAACAACCACGTTTACGGGAGACTTTACATAAGTCCTTTCAAGGGTCTATTTGGAATTGGGGTGGTGACATACTGTTTCGTCTCTGTAAGGTTGGCAGGAAGAAGTCCGTTTATTGCCACATTTGGTATTGGGATGGCCGTGATATTTTCGGGAGTACTGGCTTTGTTTACCATGTTGATGGCGTTGGTGGATGAGCACAGCGTTAAATTGAAGAAGAGCTTGACAGGGGATGCTACTTGGTTGGGATCTGCCGAATCCCGTCGATTGATCAGTTCATACAGGGTGGAGTCTGCGTGGAGCGGGATCTTTTACCCGGTTAAACAAATAAGTTGTTTGACATTGCTGGGTTTGGTGGCAGATCATACAGGGTCTTTATTGATATCCGTACCACCCTTTTGAAAATATTTCGCTTCAATATTTTAACCATTTATAATTGAAAATAAGTTGCATTTAAATATGTAATATAATTTATGGATTTGTGTTCAAATTAAAGGATTCATAAGAAGTAGGACGCTTAGATATAATAAGAAATGAAGCCAACACTTAAAACTCGAACCTTATGGCAAGTCATTACTACGCGTAAAGAAGCAGCTTATTTATCATTTATGTCGCATTTGAGCTTTTATAATTACGTCAGTGACCCCGCACTTCCTTCTACTTAGTATGACAACATATTGAGTTGCACGATCCAATGTTTAATTGGATATACGCTTAATGTACGACAATTTTGACGTTTATAATGGCATATTCTGTTATTTTGTCGAAGTTGGGAAGTCGATAATATATAAACATTTTAATTGTATATTTTTGCGCATCAATATTATACTCTGACACTATATTACTCGAAAAATGGAATGAAAGCTATAAATAGGGTCTTACAAATAAAATAATGGGAAATCTGTATTTAATTTGAAAATTGGCATTAACAATGTACTATGGGTTAACGAATAATGAAAATGGAAATACACCACAGTAACTTAATTCGTATCTGCGTGACATTGATGATGACTCATCACTCAGAGCTTAAACTTTTAGATTTTTCCATATTCCCAATGCGTTCATGGATAAACCTAAGCTTAAGTATGCATTCATAGCATAATTAGGTTTCGCAATGCAATTAAGCTCTCTTTTTCATATTGTCAGAATGTAAATCATATAATATATATCATGGGTTCAGAAAGACAATTTAATCATAAAAATAAAAATTAAATTTTATTTAAAAGCATTTGCTGGGATGCATGGTTGGGACCCCGATCTTTAAAGCATACATGTACATGTCAATTTACATGTCAATGTTCATGACAGCTGATGAGAAACCAGAACATTACCTATAATAATCTTTATTACAGAAATAAACCGAATGCCTCCCTTTTCGTCGTTTGGTAAGTAATTGATTCCACGTGTAATAGATGAAGGAATATGCTAGCTACAAGTATTGACAACAAGCATGGAAAAATACGGCGCATCGCTATTATAATAATCGACTGTCTCGCCAAAATGTACATTTCTGAATATCAAATTAGAAATAATAAATATATGTTAAAATATCATCAATCCAACGTAGAACTGCGTATAAATTTCCGTCTTTCAGCCATTTTTGCAAAAGTGTAACAACACAATCCAGTAGTTCGGCTCCAGCCAAACGGAACAATGGAAAAATTATTTTTGAAGCCGTATTTCTCCCTTTACTATGTTGTATTTGCCTTTCCATATAAACTGCAGTGGGACAATAGCTTATCGAAAGAGTATCGAGTTCAGTTCTTATCATCGGGAAAGTTGCACAACTTTAGTTGGACATTTCTAACGTATTTCTTAGCATCATTTGTGTACCCAATATATCTGTGTTCTATGACTGTCATAAAAATTCCTGAGTATTTGGAACAAAAGAATTATTTTAAATTAGTGTTCCTATTTGTCTGGTTTGTGAACAGTTTCTTTGCCACCATTAACTCAACAGTCAACTGGTTTTGTAAAGACGAAGTCGTTTTCCTCGTTAATAGTACAGAAAAACTTATTGAACAATTAGAAGCGCGTAACGTCTGTACTGCGTGGGCGTTTAGAAAGTCAAGAACGCTGCGGAGAAATATTTTAGTATTGTTTTCCTTTAACAGTCTGTCCTCCATTTTTACCGTGACTCCAATATTTTTCATGCTGCAAACAGACAGTTGGAGCCTGGGATGTCACGTTCGTAGCTTAACTCAATTTATTTGCGGACCATCCGGAACAATTCTATCTATTACACTAGGGTACTTGGCGGACCTGTGGTGGCTCCTAATATTGTGGGGGTCGGGGATAATCATAACACACAATTATCCATGAGAAAAATATTCAGAAGAAATCTCTGTTAGCCACAGTTCGCCACACGAGAGAAGTCATGCTAATATACCAAAAACTGCGGATTTTGGTCAACATCTACAACGAAACATATGGACAATTTTATGTTAGCCCCTTTAAAGCATTATTCCTGGTAACAATTGTACAATTTACGGTTGTCGTAGTTCGGCTGACTGAGAGTGGCCTCTTTGTGTTGGTATTTGGAATTGGAACTACGGTCGTGTTTCTAATAATTTTGTTCTCTTTCACCGCTTTCATGGCTATGGTCAATGAATACAGTGGCAAATTAAGAGCTCACCTTGGCCAACATGTACTTATTAGTGGGGGTGCTCCTGAAACAAGGCGAATGATACAATCATTTAAAGCAGAAAGTGTAAACTGCGGTAGCTTTTACAAGATTAAAAAAATAACTTGTCTTACTCTGCTAGGTTTGTTGGCTAACGCAATAGTATCGGTGTTGTTGTCTATACAAATGTAATCGAAAACTGTTGTCTTGTATGACAGAAATATAAAGGACATTAAATCAGACTGTTTAACTGCTTTTATCGCTGCTGTGGGGATCTCTTACACGACCTTTCTCCATCTTTTGGTTATTTCAATGACCATCACCGTTTTGGTATCTTTGAAAAATACTAAGGCTGCGTTTTTATCTATAAGTAATATATTCATAACTTTATTGTGTTGAATTATGCTAATTGCTACATTCAGTAATTCTGTTGTACAGATAGTTGATTCATATACATATCCTAATTAAAATGCACATTTTGTAGAATATATTGACAAAAGATAGATGGAAGAATGATCCAGAATAAATGGACACATGTATAATTACAGCTTGTATAATTTAATAAATATTAAAGTTGTTTACAAATTTGCTACTTTTGGTATTTACAAGTCAATTGCAAATAATTAAATTAAACTTGGTTTATTTACAGGTAAAACAACACTAACGTGTTTTTGTATTTAGTTTAGAAAATATAAACGCATGATTTATTTCCAACTTATATTAAAGTGGAATATACTTTTGACCTATTCAGCAAAATTACATAGAATAATTCAATGTTGTGACAATCGGCACCTGGTCGTCTATGTGTACAGCTTTTTAGTAAGGTGAAAAAGATTATATGACGATTGGTGGTGATCAGTCTCAAATGAATAGGTGGCAATTTACTAATGAAATAATGTTCTCCATGTTTTGCCATTCTTGCTACAGCACTGATTATAATCGAAAATATAAAATATTTTGAAAAATGTATTTAATTAATTTGCATATCGGCTTCTACAGTGTACTACATAAAAAGAATGGAACGAGACAAGAACAATTTATTTTGCACGTTAATGAGAAAGGTGAGTGGTAAACCTCCATTTTACACTACCGTAAACCGAAATACAATGTAATAAACCATAAACAAATATAACTTTAAAGTGACAATGAAATGTGTTAATAAGGGCACATAAGCATACATACTCTGCATTTTTACTAAAAAAACAAATACTTTAAATATTACATGCGTTGTAATAGAAATTCTCTAATGAAGTTCCGGAATGCCAAAAGTTACATTAAATACTACTCTCCTTTATCTAGCTGCATTCTAAGTTTTACAATATTTGTGACAAAGCTCAAATTTTCATGTTAATCTTCGTGACAGCTGATGTATATCTTAAAACCTATACTTAATATTCAACTTACGACAAAGGACTCTTGTCTCTTTTTTCTGCCAAAATTATTTCATTTTTGTATAAGTAATCATTTCCACACGTTTAAACGAAAGGGTTTATTAAGGACGAACAGGGGGGAAACAACGCAACACTATTATAAATGAAGATTGTCTTGCGATAAATATACTTTTGTGGATATTAAATTGAAAATACATGGATCCTAAATACAACTCAATGCTTAAACGATTTTCGGCATTGAGCCTCTTTTTAAAAATTGTAAAAAAATAACCCAGCATTTATGGTCCCAAATAAATTCAACCATGGCAAACTTATTTTTGAAACAGTACTGCTCCCTCTATTATGCCACATCACATTAGCATTCCCGTATAAACTATGGTAGGGCAATAACTTATCTAAAGAATATTGAGTTCAGTTTTCCTTATCACCTGGAAAATTGGACAACTTTAACTGATTTAGTTGATGCTTTTACTTGCCAGATGGACATGTGACCAGGATTAAATGAACACGTGCAAAATTACAGCTTGTCAAATTTAATATGGTCAACGGTATATTAACAAATATTGACGTACCTATTAACTAAAGTTTTCGGAGTATTTTTGTATTTAGTTTTAAAGACAAGTAAAAAAGAGATTAATTTGCATGCATAGTTAATAAGTACTGCCCTTCTAATGACTACCTATTTCGATAAAAATATTCTGTTAATATTAGCTATATTATTATGCATTAACAATTAAAGCAACGATAAGGATAGCGCGTGGAAATCTATAAAATGAAGGTATTACCGTATTAGGTACTTTCCACTTACAGAACCTTTATTAGCTTGGAAAATAAAAATAGCTGAATTTTTCACTTTTTTATTTTTGACGGAATCAGAAATGGAAAAAATAATTTTAAAACAATACTTTTCATTCATGCATACCTTGATTGCTTTTCCGTATAAACTGGTCTGGGGCAATGTTACAACGGACGAATACCAAATTAGTTTTACTACATCGAAGGGAAAATTTCGTAAATATGTCCTTACGTTCCCAATGTATTTCGTAGTTGCCATTGGTAACCCAATCTATACGTGCTTCATGGTGTACATTAAAATTCCCCAATATTGGCAACTCAACGATTATTTCACGATGGTGTTTCTACTTCTCTACTGTGAAACCAGTTTTCTGGGGCCCCTCGAACTTACCATAGATCACATTTGGACATCCGAAGTTGCCTTTCTCGTGAATAATGCAGAGAAGCTAATTAAAAACTTCGAAAAAGTACACCATCGTATTTCGTGGGAATTTCAAAAATCGAGGAAGCTTCGATCAAGCATTTTGTTACTACTGGCCGGTAATAGTATAACCTCTGCTATGGTCACAACTCCATTTTTTCTTATGTTTCACACAGAAGGCTGGACAATTGGAAGTCATGTTTATAGCCTCACATTATTTCTATGCGGATCGTCTTGTACCGTTATCGCAAGTATTCTAGGACTGTTGGCAGACCTTTGGTGGATCTGTATCCTTTGGGGAGCTGGCATACTGCAAACACATATTACCTTTCTAATCCTTCATACATTCAAATCCACGATTTCTCAGGTTATCGCAAGAGGAAATATTCTCAGGAGAGAATCTCAAGCACTAGGCCGTTACAATATGGAAGTCATGTTGATCTTCCAAAAATTAAGGATAATGATAACCATGTATAATTGCCTATACGGACGATATTTCGTTAGCCCCTTTAAAGCGATCATGACGGTGATAATTGTACAATCTACGGTCGTCTTAGTTCGCCTGAATAAAAATGGTTTCTTTGTGACGGCATTTGGACTGGTAATGTGTGTTGTATTTTTAGGAGTTTTGTCAGCCTTCAGTGCATTTATGGCCATGATTAACGAATACAGCACTAAGCTACGAAGTCACTTGAGCCAAAACTTGTATATTGGGGTACGCTCACGTGAAACGCGAAAGCTTTTGCAGTCGTTTAGGGTGGAGAGTGTGCAATGTGGTAGTTTTTACAAGATCAAAAAGATTACCTGTCTCACTTTGTTGGGTTTTTTGGCCAATACAACAGTGTCAGTTTTGCTTTCCGTGCAAATGTGAACATAACATTTGTTGTGGATAAAATAAATAAAGAAGAATCGGATTGCTCAAGTTATATGTATAGAATTGTTAAGACTCCAAAACTATCTAGGAAAAATATGTGCAAAATATTTGTATTTACTCTATTGATTACTGATCTGGAAGAATATTGTTATTCCATTAGACAAATCTTCCCTCACACATCTTCATAATTAAATTATAAAGTGTTTAATGACATGGTTTTAAAATAATTACTCTTTTATATGCATACATTGTTGCGTTTTGTGACCCTTTGCGGTTCACTGGCACCATCCTATTTTCTTGGCGTGTATTGTTTTCTGCTAATATAAAACGCCATGACTGGGTATTCGCATTCAATTATGAATCTACAAGTTACTTCTAGCATGTAATTATAGTTATCATTCCCAGTAAGTTTTGTATGGGCTGCTGTATAAATAACTCTTGATTAAATATGCGCTCTTTACAATATTTAAATACTAGTGTTTTTAATTATCAGATGGAAATGCATGTCTAAAAGAAGTAATTACTGACACGTGTTAAACTGTAACATTTCCTGCATTATAAATTTGTGTTCCATTTCACTAATGTCATCTATTTATCGGAAGCATGGCATAATTACTAAACATTGGCTCGTTCCCAGACAAACAACAACGAAAGAATAGTAATTTAAAAGGCACGAGGCGCGACTGACAGCATTGTTTACTGCCCTCCTCATTTTGCTGTGGTCTCATACATTGTCATTTTAATCACCGTCATCAATAATGCCATGTCTCCGAAAAATATGCTGTTACTACACTCTGTGAACTTGCTATAAGTACACCCTTTCCTTTTTAGTTTTACTAGTGTAGCTCCAGTATTTGTTATTTTTT
>JAHZNE010000030.1:0-28020 GCA_027744055.1 Callyntrura sp. NNG-2020 | reverse complement strand
TGAAGGTGAACGTGCAATTTTTTATACCCCAGAAAAGACACAGAGCAATTTTTACTGTCCGGCCCCACCTCGATTCGAACCCCAGACCTAAGGTAGCCAAGATAGATGGCTTAGCACCTCGGCTGGATGGGCCGGCTTAATTTATTATATAGCAACTGGATATGAAATTTGATACGAAGGTAGCTCCTAGGAAGTTGTATCATTATATCCATATTGATCCAAATTGGTTGACCTCCTTGACTCCCAGGGGCTTTTTTTTTAGGTATTTCAGGGGCACCTCAAAAGTATATCAGTAATACGTTGGTAAAGCACTTCTACGCTACCCGATTCTCTTTACAAGAGTCTAGGTATCATCATAATTTGTTATCTATCAGAAAACATGGAAAAAATTATGAATGTCGAGCTGAAGTATGAATGAATTTCAGAGAGCTGTAAGCGGTGTGCTGAGATACTTGCAAAATACAGGAAGAAATTAAATGTGCATTTATAGTAGAGAGAGAAGAGAGACAAAGTTCACACATGGAATGCTGAATATGCATGACATGCACACAGTAGTTTACGTCAGCACGTAATAAAAATCCGTTCGGTACGATGCCATATCTCACCACTCGTGAAGCGATATGAATTTATATTGTGATGTAACTACATATATCTATTGAGTTACATGTTTTATTTATGGCCTCATGATGGGTGGCTCGACTGTAATCAAACGGTCCGTTGTTATGAGAAAAGGTTTCGTCAAGACTTGTAAAGGACCAGGTCCAGTAATATTTCAATTTTTAAAATCGTCATATCCCGTATTTTCGTCGTATCGTCGTATCCCGCCAAGAATGCGTTATGTTAATGAAACAAATAGGTAGAAGCAAAGTATGTATTGGAAGAGATCATGGTTGGATTTACTTTTGTTGTAAAGTAGAGGAATTAAAATGTGAATTAAATAAAACCTGAAAATTTGAATATAGAGACTTCGAATTCGGTAGTGGTGAAAGTCTGACCTATTCAGAAAAATACATGTTAATTGGTATTATTAATCCATGATTGAATGAATGTCATGTACTATAATACAAGTATTCGACCATAATGTAAATTTTTCGAGATAAAAGCTCTTGGTACTGCTTGGAGCAATTCCTAGAAGAAGGCACTTTAAAAGCGCATGACTGACTCATCATGTCTCATGACATGATCCAGAGTGTACATCGATGGCATCAGTTTCAAATGACAAAATGGTTTTCTCATTTCTGTCGTCAACCTAGATTTTAATGAGTTTTGAACAGATCATATTTCAAGACTGGCACTATTTGGGTATCATGTTTACGCGAAATAAAAAGATGAGTGCAAAGCAATAAAAGTGCCTACCAACACCAATAGAAAGTTTGAGAATATATGCAATGAATACTGTTCTGTCAGTGGCAAAAGAATGATGTATATTTTTTTGAAATCAACATATTCGTAATAAATACTATACTAAGTAATGTAATAGAAAGTGTTTGTGTTAAAATCAGATCTATATTCAAATTTGTCCATGCAATTCCAAAGTTTTATGGTTACCTGATTTAGTCCCTGATGTACTACTTTAATTATGTCCATATATCCATGTCAGTCAGAAAATGTGGATACTATTATGCATCTTTTAGTTGTTTAGTGTGGATAGATATTTGGATAGCTTAGCCCAATTTAAATGATCGATTCCTTCACTTTGTTACTTGGAATTTAATCATATGTATATAATACCTACACCACCCTTATCTATTGAGCATGAGCACTATACAATCGTCAGGGACCTTTATCACAGTGAAATTAAATGTCAAGCTTGATTTGAGTGTGATTTTACTGCCTATCTGCCTATAAAAATACCCATTTCACCAACCAACTGTTACTTATAAGTACTGCTTACTTTTAATGGATTTGAGTTAAGGTCTGAAAATTTGTACAATGCGCCAATATAAGAACGAATTTGTTCGTGTTGCCAGGTTTCTTTTTGTTTATCCGTTATTTTTGGTTATAGGTTAAAATTGTATAATGGGCTTAAAGCTAACTAATTAAACGGGCCATTTAACAGCTTTTTAATATTTACTAATAATTGATACATGAAACTCCAGAACACATACACAACATGCGACAACAGTTGACAGCGCTGTGGAACTGGAACCGGTACCTTGTTAGATCGCAAGATTCATAAGAACCATGTTGGGGGCCGTGGACCGAGTACCGCACTATAAATATTAAATAAAATTACCAAAGACCTACCTAGGATAGTGTCATACGCATACCCAGGATGACAGTTTTATGGTCAACGCTAACTAAATTTTTGAACAAAGTGAAGTATGACAATAGCTGAAGATGAAGCTTTGACATGCATATGTATGTATGTATGTATATGTACATGCGTTTGCTTTTCTCAACATATGTGGCTGGCTGCTGCATGCGTTATTTTAAGTCGGTGTTTTTAACTGTATTCGTTACTAATTATAAATACAGTTGTAAAAGTATGGAAAATAAAGTAAAATATTATAACCATAGCGTTAAAATTGATAATCGGAAGCTTAAGGAGCATACAAGTTTTGGTTTTGAATTTCATTCTTGTTTGATTTCAATTCTATTTGATGCAATCTTTTTCATCAAAATGTTCTAGGTCCAATTCAACAAATCAATGTAGCAGCTATTTTTTTCAAATCGTAATAAAATTTTCGACGGTTGTACTGCATGTGTATGAGTTTCCTACAACATGGGCCATGCAACCAGTTTATGGATTTCAGAGAAAATATGCATCCATGTCAGTTTAATTGTTTTTTTCTCAGATTTTTATGTTGCCATGCATTTTATGTCATATTGGAACTATGAAACTCCCATGCATCCAATCCAAATTCAAACTGCAATTTTATTTTTAAAAGTATTCCTTATGTTGTATTTATTGATTATTATTTTTATTTTCAAAATTTTACAAAAGGTATTCATTGCACACAATGCAATTGAAAATACAAGTACTTAAATACTGCGGACATGTTATACTTAATATTTTACGCAACGTGACAAACAGGCTATTTCACAAACTGTATTTCATAATGAAACCATGAAAACCAGAAGCAACAGTTGCAAAATAAGCCATAATCTCTCGCATTATTCCACGAAGACGTTGGTTATAGTTGTAACGTAATTTACCATACTCATTTTTCAGCTTTAGTAGCTTACCTCGTAAATGTATCCTTTCTCTGTCCTAAACAGCTAAAAAACTATCGTGAAAGTGATTCTTTAATTTTGACAAGACAATTTTAACAATTTTGTCTCTACTAAATTTAAGTAAATACAAAATCGAATGCCAATATTGTGGTCAGTATTTTATATTGATTTACTTGTTGATAAATTAGATATATGCAGTGCATTATTATGGTTGATTCAGCTATATAGCTATTTACAGATGAGATGTGCTGAGCAAATATTCCGAGGCAGTGATATATATTCCAACAGCTAGTCCTATGATCGACGCGACAGCAATGTTTCTCTGGAAAATTATACACGTGGCCACACATAGACCAAAATATGTCAAATATCTGGTTGTGTTGATTTGAAAGTTTCGTTCCGCTGCCGATCCATCTACATCATAAATGGAAAAAGTTTGTCTTAATGTTTTAGTGCTTAATGAAAGTAGTACTACGTATTTCACAGCCACATAACAGCCTTTATTTCACAAGCATGCAGCATAGAATTTCTAAAGAAAAAGCCATACAATTTTTTACAACGAGAAAGTACAAAAACTATATATATGTAACTAAAGTAACAATACACATAAATACACTTTATAAAGAACATATATTCAGAGTTGTACAGTTGGGCATCACACCCAATGAATGGATTGTTGATTCTCGCAAATAATATTTGCCAATCGTGTTGATAGAATGCATCATGGGGTATTGTTCGGGAGGACGGGGACTTCCGGACATTAAAATAATAATAAATGAGTGTATGATGCAGTATGTAAAATGCATCGCGTAAATGTGTTACTGGTAAAAATGACCCTTTATTACTTTGAACTATACACAAGAATTATCACAAAACGATAAATAAATTTTACAGAAAAGCTACCATGCAGCTATATTGTATACGTTGGGTCTTCACAATTTGCCAAAGTTTGTATACTAAACTCAGAACAATAAGGTACGTACGTAGAAAGCAATTAAAAATTATATAGCGTTGTTGACGTTGAAAATGTGGGAAATAAATAAAACGGGCACAAGTCAAGTATGTGAGCGCATGTTGAGAGTGCTGACATGCAAAGAGGTTGTTGCTTCCCCATCATCATCATCATATCATCATCATAGCTCTTCTTTCCCTTCTTTACGGGTGGAGGTTACCAATGATACAATATGAATTAGCAAGCAGAAATAATAAAAAGTACGATTGTACTACGCTCTACGATTAATTAATTGTCAATAAAACTTACCGATGCATAGCTTATCTTTCAGGAAAATATTGTACATTTCTGGTCAGTGCTATCAGTAATCATAACGCTTTCTGGGTATAGTGTAGCGTTTATCAGTTGGTTTTTAAAGGTAGGAGAGTTACTCACCTATGCAAGTATAGGAACCTTCCGTGTTGACGCAAAATTCATTCTGCTTGCACGGCTCTGCTTCCAGAAGACACTCGTTTAAATCTATACAACCTTTCTCGTCATCTGTTTCCCAGCCTTCTTTGCAAGCAACACAACCTAAAGAGTAAAAACGATAACCAAAGGCAAATCAGTAATTAGGTTTATAAAACCGGTCCAAAATAATACAGGTTAGTAGCATGGGTTTATACTTTTGGCACCAGCTCCGGAGCATCCTCCGTGGCACGCTTTGTGACAGGCGGAGCATAGGAGCTTATCCTTGTCCTTGTAAGCTTCATAAAAATTTTGCGCGCAGCTGTCACACAGCTTACCACTGTATCCAGTGTCACAGCTGCATTCTCCGTTACCTTTCCTAGTGCCATTACCCTGCACAACAGTAACGAGATATATTTGAAGGGTTCCACAAATACAGGAAAGAAATTTACTTTCAGCTTTAACCTCCAGCTAATCACTCACCTTACATTTACCGTGACCTGAACACACCGGTCCGGGATAACCTATACATGGTGAGCATTGTGGGCCAAAATGATTTTCTGGACAACAAACCTTCAAGTTTTGTATACATAGCCAAGCCATCAACTCCTCCCCTTCGCCTCTATGACTATTCCACCAGTCCTCGAGAAGGTGATCGTTCTCATTTGCCAACTCATGACACTATTAATACACATGATTTGAAAATAAAAATCACAAAAACATTTCTTTTTAAAATTACTGAAAAAATGATGTACACAACAAACCTGATCTTTCCCTTGAGATATTTCATTACACAGTCCTTCCTGAATCTCTACTAAACGAAGTTCGGAATTTTTGTACACCTTCTTGTTCTCTTCCTCCCAAGCAGTGTCCCCACCACCATAGTGACCTTTAGCGGTTCTCTCGAGACCCTTTAAAAGAAAGAAGCATTACTCCAATGGTTCACTTTCCCTCTTCAAATATACAGACAAATATAATTAATTACAGAGAGAGTACCTACCAGGTGGAATGAATTCACTAATGTTCTACATGCTTGACAGGGTGCCAGTCGTCGACCGGCTTTTTGGTTGGTACTACTTGGAATGGATCCAGGGAGACTAGCATTGGAAATTTTTATACATAATACTAAAAACTGAACAATCAGAAATTTGTTTGGGAATGAGTCTGTCGGTAGTAATCTCATAATTTCTCTAAATATTTGGTTGCTTCTAGCTTCCCTAATACAAGTTCGAATGTCAAAAATCACAAAGGCCTTAGAACCAGTTACTAGCCAGCAGTAGCTCAGCTCAGCTTTTCGGTCCACAAAATTACTCGCAATAGCAATTCCAACACCAATCGAACTTCAAATTAATTGCATTATTTGTGTTTTCCCTCCATCACTAGTGAAGTCGAACACCCATGCCCTCCCTGATTTTAAAAATAAAACCACATACGAAACAAAATCACAACCACATTTGCTGTATTTCCTACTTATCGATTTACATTACTAACTACCCACTAAACGAGAGTTATCCTTCTATTTCAATATTCATGTGCTGAAGTAATTAATTTGGAATGCTCCCTGTCAGTATTTGCTACTAGCTTTCCCCCTGCGGTCCATCACAGTAACAGCATTCTCATCCAATACACTTTCCCTTTCCTTTTTTGTTGAATCGAACTGCCTGTTTTTTACTTCACAAACTCAAAATATCTCCAAATTTCACATAATTTTCTTCGTACTTGAATGCACGTATACAGAAAAATAACAATAGACACCAAAAAGTCGGAGAAAATCCCTGTACCAACTGCCAGCTGCAATGTCTACAATTCGGCTTCTATCTGTCATGTACACACTGGTATTTGCTATTGCAACTACACCAAGAAACTACCATGCATACCACAGGGAAATACTTGCTTTCACTTCTTCGGATTTTTCGGATGAATTGGAAGTAGCAGTTTTGGAGGAAACTACGTACGTTTTAAGTTTTCACCAGCCCCACGGTCTTTACATATGTATATTTGGTTGATCTCTGTGTGGTTATAGTGTTTCGGTTATTCCAACACTGCCGTCACAAATGCGGGTAGCGAAGTAAATGCAAAGGGAAACTTTTGGCATGTGTGCGCTAAATAGCAGCAGCACTCATTGGAGCTCTATCCTCATTATCACGGTAGAGAATATTCGTCTGATTCAACGAAGCCAACATGCCAATTATCATCTGTTTGGTGCCGTGTGTAGATGTCGTGTATAAAGATGAGTCGCTGTAAATGGTTCCTGTGGCAACTGAGTTGGCCAATCAGAAAGAGGAAGGTGGCTACGTCTACTTTTCATGAGACAATAGCTAAATGTAAATTTTAAGGAAGACCAGCTGTCAGAAATGTTCTTTTTCCCTCGATTTTTGTTCATTTCCAACATTTTAATTAATTTCTTTTAATGCAAAATTCGGTGGTGATGAAAAATTTGAACTTTGACCCCGGCTGAAACCCACAGAAATGAATGGCTGCGAACCAAACTTGGTACACTTTGGTTCCAATGTGTATGTGTATTTTTGCTGTCAAATTCAAGTTTCAATAAAGTTTAAACAAAACATGGTTTCATTAATTTTACTTTTACACCACTGGGGTCATAGGGAAAATCAATCTTTATCAAGCTAGGCGGAATTACTTATCTTCAAAAATCTATATGTATTCTAAATTTACGCCAGTTCGTTAACTTTTATTACCTCTCTGGGGAGGGGGTGTGTTGACCTCACGCGTTTATCTATGAACTCGTCCTACATAGAAGTCATGTCTTTTATCTACTAGTACTAGCTTAATATCTAGAAGCCATAATTTCAAAATTCCTTTTTGTTTAAGTGTTATTGAGGGTACGACCGGACAGCAGTCAAACGTACTTGTACCAGCCAGAACCAGACCTGCTGACCCTAAATAAATACAAAAATCACTGTCACAATCTTTTGTGATATATCGTCGGAATATTTGGAGGAGAATGAAAAAACCTTCAATACAACCAAATGCATACCGTAGTAAAAGCTGGTAGAGGTGTTAGAGGAGGAAATGTCGCAATGAAACAATCCCACGAGCAATATTGCCGGAACTTTTTATTTTGCATTTTGAGATGGAGGCATTCTTTTGAACATGGTGGATCAATAAATTTAAGAGAAAAGTGGCGAAATGATATTACATAAATTGCTACATTTCGTGCAGAATTGACGGTCATAAATTACGACTCGTAATGAAAATGTTAGCTAAGTGCATGATGTTCTGGACATACAAGAAAACGGCAGGACACGACTAAATTGACTTTACCTAAAAAGTATGTATTTGTATCAAAATCATCCCAAATGTCACACTTTGGAAATAGCAGCGATAAATGGATGGTGTTTGTTAGGTACTATTTTCCCCGCTCAATCATTTTTACTTACTTTCTGTCAACAATACTACCGAAATGCACTTGCTCTTGCTATGTCAATATGATGGAAAGATGAATTCGCAAAATGTAATATGTACTACGAAACACGATTTTTTTTGCGAGCAACTAAAAGTGTCAGCCGGTTGAAAAAATCTTAAAACAGTATAGGGTATTATATGAGATGAGATAGTAGATTGGAAGGGATATGGATACCTAAGTAGTTTCAAACATAAAAATTGACAATAAGACAGCGTAGCGTTACAATTCAAAGTTAAGTTAATCTCTAATTACGTTGGAACGTTTATTCACCGGTTTATATATTGCGGCAGTTATATTTGATATAAGACTTCGCGGTTCATTGACACTAAAATCAACACACCTTTACGACATAAATATTTTCGTTCATACATTTTTCGTTACTAGGTTTATATGTACTTAAGAATGTTAAAAATTAAAATGTTTTGTTATTATAAATGCCATTTTGCAATATTATTGTATAGGTGGAACGACTGATTTCAATTATTAGTTTACGGAGTGGAGCAATTGTCGATTTCCCAATATTTTTTCTGATTGTCTGCTTGATTCAGCAGATCTCCAAGGTAACTGAATGGACTAGAGTCCTTCCCGACATCCACATTTTGTAAAAGCGTATTACGGAATTCCTTGCTTCGAGATTCATCCAACTAGTAAGAAGTAATTGTTACATTATTATATCGTCAAGGGTTGTTTAAAAATACGCATTGTAAATGGCATACCGTATCATACAAATCCAAGGCAGAATGGATAAATAATTGCTGGATTTGGGGAGTTCGTCTCCTTAAGCATGCAAACGGAAGTAATGTGGAAACCTCTTGAGCGGACGAAACTCCAATGAAAAATATTGTCAAACTCCACATGATCCTCGCAACATCTGAACTATTGAGAAAATTAGGAAGACCAGCTAGGATCCATTCACGAACCAATGCTGCCTCTTTAGGCTTACGCCGATGCCTTGTCAAAAACCTTTCATAAAACAAACATTTAGTTGTACAAACTTCAAACTAGTGATACTTTTTAAAAAATTTGTCATTTATGTTCGATTTTTCATAAAAATAGAGCCTCACTTGAGCTACTACCGGTGCCAAAAGCTCTGGTGCTGTCTGCCCAGGTGACATGAACTCTGCAATTACTCGATTTAAGATTTCAGATGGTGGAAGAAAGTCCAGGATAAACAACGATAGCACCTTGGATACACTCTGATTGTTGCACTTGTTTCCTGATTTTAATCTATACAAATTAAAAGATCCTTCAAACTACGATGCTCCATAATAGGTATAATAGTATTTTGTAAAAGTATCCTTACAACTGAAACAAAATTTCTGTTCTCTCAGCCATTGGCATCAGCACCTCTGGATCTGGGTCAGGTAAACTTCGAAACTGATAGAAATCTGTAATGATATAAATGTCATTAACATTTCGTCTGTTATCTGGTTACAAACAGACAGCAAACAACTACAATTACTCACCCACGTAGAATATTGTTGAGTAAAGCTTTAGTGCTTCGATTGAAATACTTATATTTGGTGTACTAAGTGTTTCATATGCTACTTTGGTAATCTTTTTTCGAACATCAGACTTCAGTTCCGTATTGAGAACCTTTTTCCGTAAAGCCTGAAAATGACAAATTACGTGATCATATTTGTCATTAAAACTAAATGCACCTGTATAAATTAGAATGTGAATGTCGTTAATTTACGAGTAGTAAGCACATACTTTTAGCACCAGCAATCGTACAGAAACATACGTCTTGTTAATAGGACTTAAAATGGTGAGAATGTTCCGTAGTGTATCCTGTTCAAAATCCATAACTCCATATCCTTCCTGTGGACTATGAATCCATGTAAATAGAAGCAACTTCCACACTTCGAAGGTATGACTTTCGGCATCTTTACTCCTACATTTGGGTAAAAGATCAAATACAATAAAAGTGAATACCATTACCAAAAAGTTACATATCATTATTTTGCACATTTATAGGACGTTTAGATGTAAAAACTTACGTTTCATCAAGCTGGGTTAACCTAAGCAAGTACGGTACTACCGTAGACAGAACAGATACATTGTCTGGGTGACTTTGAAGATGAGTCAGTGCACATTTTAAGCCTGTTAGTGCCACGTTCGCAGATGAGCTAGTTAATGCAGACTCCAATATTTGTACCAAACCAGTGATCTGGTCCGTTTCCTAAATTCGCAAAATAGGTACATAAATAAACTTCTTGTAACAGTTCTAAATCATATAAAGTCATAGCAAGAAATGGTAATAACTGATAAAATGATGTCTAACTATGTAAGTTACATGATTACATTGCTGCACTACTGCGGAGCTGTATTATTTGTAGAAGCATATGTTAAATAATTCCGACTTACCAACTGAATTTTGGCTGCCGAGTAAAAGATTCCGTACATTAAATGCGGCCAAAGAACTTCATCTTCTTTGTCGAAGCTTTTATACACTTCCATGAGAGTTTCGTACATCCATTGAAATTGCGAATTTTCTTCAAAATATTCAGAAAGAACAACAATACTTCGTACAACCTCACTTAGTAGCAGAAGTGGCATTTTCCCCTAACGTAATCAAACATACAAACACCAATCATAGCATACTACATTCTTTGAAAACAAGTAATTATTATATTAAATAATAGTACATACCTGTGGATTCTGTAACCACTGGGTGTACAAATCAGTTAGAAATCTGATACACGAATTTACGTCAATCCCGTGGGGATTAATGATATTTTTCGTCGCAGTACATAATCTATAATTTTTAAAATCATCAATAAATGATGTCAGTATTATGATCCCTTTTGTAGTTGCTTGATGTATAATATTTTGTTTCAACACTTACAAAGCTGGAAACGTGATTTCTTTACACAGTTCTGGTTCAATGTCGTCCAGGATTTCATCAATTTTTCCGACAAGACGATTACTGAAAATAAACAACCGACCATATTTAATATGTTGTGGCTTATTAATTTCAGGTATTTCCGAAGTAGTATTTATTTAAAATCACATACAGATCTTCATTGTACGGCTTATCAGTGTGTTGAATGGAGACACATTGCTGTAGTAGCATTGATAAGGCTCTCAATCCGGCTGAAACTATCTAGAATGGAAGATGGCATTGGTATCATACATTGTACTCACTATTTGTCTTTACTTAAATGGTTTTTTATCTATACTATCTAACGTACCTGCAGTTGAAAACTTTCATCAACATACAAATTTATAACCGACAGAAATATAACCCAGTTTTCTTCAAATTGAATTTTGCTCGCAACTCCAAATACATTCAACCTAGATTTAAAAAACAAATGTGTTATCGTATATCGTATATCTGTGAAATAAATTTAGTTAAAAATTATAGTCCACATTGAGCTTACTTGAATATATACTGCAACAGTAAATCGTGATCACTTCTCAAAATTTCTAGTGGAATTGGTTCAATGGGTGGGAAAATCTGGGATTTCCATGAAGCCTGGGGCTTCCATCTTAAATGCGAAATGAGGATCCACCCATTTATCAGTTCACATCGACCCAATCCAGAAATAACATTCCTGCAAACATTAAAGTCGAGTGGTGCAAAAGTAGTAAAACTTACAAAAGCACATCTAAATATGCCACGATTTCAATTAAATTACTAATTGCTTCTGACATACCACAAAGGGTTACAAATGCTTTGGTCTAATTTAATCCTGCCGCATCTCACTTGGAAAACAAAGTCCGTCAAATAATCAAAATCGATCAGAACTGTAGCGCACTCAACGTCGATTTCGGAGTAATAATCTGTAATCAAGATACAGTATCATAAAAAATATACATATTAGAGATCATACAAATAGTACGCCTTGGTACTAGCAGGGCATGAGTCTTCACAACAATCCGACGTTTACACAAAACTACTAACATCATGTTAAAAGATGCGACATTGTCGTCATGCTAAATTATGGCTAGCCGTTGTATTTGAATGACATTTTATTTGTTTTATCCGAAGACTACACAATATTTTCTAACAATAAAGGTACCAATATTAGAAAATGTACTTTACCTGAGTTATTCCGGTTGTAGTTCCAATCAATACGGTATCGTTTCACGATATGCTCAACCAAGAGATGTAATGATCGAACACAAATAAAGATATGATGGGGACTGTCACGAACATTGAAAAAGCTAACAAAACTGGGGTCTGAGAATGCACTGGAAGCAAAGTTGAGAAATATTCGCAACCTCTGCACTGGAATGTCTTTCATGTTTGTTTGCTCGCCCTCTCCAGTTGACATCAAGATATACTAAAATAACAAGCCAATAAGGACAAATCAACACTACTACCACTAAAAAAAGCCGCTCAGTTAAACCAGTTATCTATAATTAGTAGTAGCTCACCTGGAATGATATAGTAAATATTTTTGTTGGAATGAAATTGTTGTAGCATCCTTTATCTTCAGGTACAGTGTTAATTATCACAGCCTTTTTTAGTCGAAGCATCGCGGTTAAGCATTCCCACATCAACGGCATCAAATTGAGAAACTCCCAATCAAGCAGCTTAGTAGTGTCAAATTCCGTCTATAAAAATGGAAACATTTGGTATATCTCGCAGCTCTTGCACATTCCTAATGAAGATTTCCGAAAAAGCGATGTTCTTACAATAGCATCGTCTGACACAATGTTTTCCCAAGCATCCAACGTGTCTACCACAAACTCAACGCAGGCTACTCCTAGCGGCCATTTCTCCATTAATCCCGATCTTGATTCTGACGTGAACAGACTGATGACATCATTTGCAGTTATCGTGTCCATCAAGTAGAGACTACGCATATGCATGAAGCAGAACTGTAGAATCCTCAAATTAAAATCGCGTTGTGAAAATATATTCATGATTTGAGTGAACTTCAAAGAACTCAGCATTTTAGCTAGTGCCAGCCCTTCCACTGAAGTGACTTCCTCACAGCACCATTGAGCAATCATTGAAGACACGTTTTTGTTTGGTTTGGCATGATCATTTGATGTATCACCCAAAATTGCATTGGCTAATGCTGCGAGCCGGGGATATCTAAATGAATGTAAAACGTACATGCAAATGTAAACACCTTTAACCAAAGGTTAAATAAACATTAATAGTTAAAATCTTACTTAATACTAGTAGTGGCATTCTCAAGAAAAGATTTAACGATGTTTCGATCCTTGTAAGTGAATTGCATTTGTCTGGTATGAATGTGATTGAGAGATGAACAAACAAATTGAGACACGTCCAATTCTAAGTAGGGACTCTTCAGTTGCGTCAGTAGCTCCACTCCAAGAATTGCTGTTTCACATAAGAACTCATCCCCAACTAACTTCAAATACTGTAGAATGTTTTCTTGTAGCTCTTCACTCTACCAAACAATAAAATTACAAAATGTCAAAAAATGCCAGATCGCAATATTAAAAGGTTTGGATATTTTATGCAGCCAAAAGCTGACAAAAATGATAAAAAGCATTCTGTACCATTGCTCGTGTTGAAATTATTATTTCGATTTTCTCAAGAAATTGGCCTTTTCTGAACCTGCTCAAGCGAGAGAGAAATGTTCTGGCAGTGGGATCGTTTACCATCAAAAGAACATCTTCCGTGTGAGAAAGAATAATCCATTCCTCAACGCTAGGTATGTCACCGTCATTCTGTTTTGTAAAGTGTGAATGCATGCTAAAATAAAATAACTGTTTCGGTGAGTATAAAATACTTCGTCATAAATTGTAATTCAATCTTATAATACCAAGTCGTTCATGATTAGAGAAAGAGCCGACAATACAAAATCTCTCTGTGGATCTATCTTCAGATTTAGAAATGCTTCCAGCACTACCGTATTGGGATACGATATGCCCGAAAGTAAGTCAATGCAGCATAATCGCAAAGCAGCATCTTGCTCAGGTAACGATGTAATCGTGTTCTGCAAGTGAACCCAATCCTTAACAGCTGCCTCGGAATGTAAATCCAACTTTAATTCTTCGTAGCATTCTACAACAGTCACATTTGAAACAGCATGCTGTTAGTGCTGCTACGTTAATATTAACATATGACCTATACCAATGGCGTAAACAGGTCTGAGCCCGGAGGGGGGGTTTGTCAGAGTTGCTTTTAGCCAATGCATTTTGTAATGCTGGTAGTTGAATAACAGTATCATATGCATTTTTTGGTGGAACCACGATTCCAGGGGGGTCAACGTACCCAACCGACAAGCCCCCACCCCACCCACTGGGTACGCCACTGACCTATATTTTGTTTGGTATGACGAACCCGACTGAAGAAGAAACAGCAAAGAATAAACGATAACGCCGAACTGCTGAACAAATAGTACAGAGGGAGTGGAACTTCCAACGGGCAACTCATGTAGCTTGGAGTACACATCCACCACTCTTAAAAGTAGTTGCATGATAAAGCTGGAAATTAAAAAAGTGGATTTTTGCTCGGTTCAATATTTAGTCAAATTATATACGCAATTGCAG
Organism: Callyntrura sp. NNG-2020; assembly: GCA_027744055.1. Lineage (NCBI taxonomy): Eukaryota > Metazoa > Arthropoda > Collembola > Entomobryomorpha > Paronellidae > Callyntrura > Callyntrura sp. NNG-2020. The sequence continues at coordinate 13,537 of JAHZNE010000030.1, read as the reverse complement.
GCATTTACAAGTACCTGCCAGTTAGACCGTCTGCTGAAGGTATCGTATCGCTATTCACAGACAGCTTGACAATTAGCACCCAATATGACGTCACGCTTGTCATCCAGTTTACACCTCGATCAAACGTCTGAACCTATCAACAATAGTACATATACACAAATTTGATAAAACCGGAAGCTGGTAAGTATAGTATATGTGTTACATGAAAACGCTTGTATACCTCTTCGGTTAATAAGATTTGAACAGAGGTAATGAGATCATCTGCTGGAGGAATTGCATCTTTGTGCAGTGTACATAGCGCTGCTATAAGACTGTTAAACGCAATACCAGTTGTTATTTTCAAAATTCCTGTTTCTAAGGCCGTCAAAACGCGGTCCAGAATAGTTTCGGAATCTTCATTCCACTTAGATTCCTGACGTTGCTGTCTGCCACTTAGAAGAATCCAAATAATTCGCAAAACTTCCGGATATCTAATTGCTTTGATTATTAACTGAAGTAAATTTTCGCTGTGTGTTGAGCACTCTTTTTTCTCCCAGTTGGTATGGTCCGCTTTAAATCTCTTTACGATAATATCCATAACGGCAGGCATAAGGCATTTGATACCTATTCATGAGGAACCATGTAATTTGAGCTTTGAAATTGTTAGGTACGAAAGCAACTTTCTAGATAACTTTGTCATTTCAAAATATATACCTGCACTACTACCGTTCTCCGATGACACTAAAATGTCACATAGATTTAAAACTTTCGGGACGTCCACAAAGCTTTTTGTAGCATGGTGTTCATGTGAGAGCAGAGTGAGAAACTGAAACATCTCTTCCACCAGTATTGACGCATTACTTGGCACAAATAAGAAGTAATTGATGAACAACCAAATAGATTCTAAATTTCGTATGCATTAAACGTTAAAGATTATGAATTAACGTAAACTGGAAAATTAAGTAAGCCCTACCGAATTTGCCCTTCCTCTAGAAAAGTTATTTGTTTGATGACAAATCCTAGGAAAACTTGATTGGAATCAACAAGTCCGTAATTTACGTGACCACTTATCAACTGCTTCAACAAGCGAAGAACTTCAACTTGAACCATAATATCACTAGTTGTTGTGTAAATCTAATAACATGTAATTATACAAATGATTAACATTTATGTTTTATGAACATTTTATGATAAATATGCTACTAAATTCTTACCCGTAGACCAGAAACTACAGCAGGTTCAAACTGTCGAATAAATGCACCTAAAGCTGTGACTTCGGCTGAAGATCTAGAGATCGCTACAGGCTTTTCTTCAATTGGGAATCTACATAACGTAAGCATTATTTAGTATTTATATAAAATATTCTGGGTGACAAGAAAATGAACGTCACCATTTCTATTATTCCAAAAAACCAACCATACCTTAAGAGTTGATTAGGAAACAGAAACATGGCGTATCTGTCCCTAGGTTTGCAATCCATCTGTGGCATATCCTGTGACTGATCCAACTTGTAGCCAGCGAAAATGGACTGTAATACTTTTCTAACACATCTAAGTGAATCGGTTGGTGAAAACGCAAAAATTGAATTTGTCACCGACAAAATGTCTTCGATGAGCATAGGCATGCCTGGATAGTCTGAACGGATAACAGTAAACAACTTTCCAAGAGCATCCAAACAAGCAGACAGTAGTGACGTAAATTTTGCGGCCACTGCTGTATCAAGACTACATCGGTATACTCTCCAAGACTGCAGAACAGATTCATTAATCTTACGAAGGTGAAGGGGGCACATTGTTGAGGAAAAGTAAGGACCTTTAGCTTTTTTATCAGTCTCCGATTCTGATGCCTTCTTTTCAGCCTCTAATTTCTGTGAAAACTTTTTGACGGGTGAAATAACTGGTGACGTTGAAACTTTTCTTGAACCAGATGCGTTACTAGATTGCTCGATTATATTTTGGTACAGTTTCAAAACAGCAATGATATGTTGCATGATAATCGTTCCATATTGGCATACCTAGTGAAGGAATGCGAAAAGTTATATTTAATTGCATTTCGAAACCTAATATTTAAAATCTTATAAATTATCATTACGTTTGAATTGCTAGACAAAAATGGATTTCCATCGTCAAATGTCTTTCCCTTCGCAGTTAGACGATCATAAAATTCTGAAGCCAAAAATAAATTGCACACAATTTTTAGGACACTCTGGTGTACGTTGATGTCATAAATGAAAGACGAAGATCGTAAAAGATCCATGTATAGGCCAAGAAGCATTCCGGAGTCACTAATCCGGCTCTTAAGATGCCACGCAGTCTTATAAAGAGTGGGAGGATGAGAATCACTTAAATGTGCTAAAGCTGCTTGGTATCCGATCTACAATTTAAAATCACGAAAGCATGGTTCTTATATGATTGTTTTGGTCTGTGTTCTAAAACTAAAATAGCATTAAAACAGTTTCAAAGTTTCAACTGGATCCCTTACAAATAAGTTCTTATTGTCGGTTGACATGGCCGGAACAATCAGTTTTCTAAGCACATTTTCCAGCGTACTGGACGTTCGCTGCCCAGGTTTATGACAAAGCTTGCACGAAGATGGTAAGTGACTGATGTCCAATTTAAAATTTAAATCCTTTACAATACATTGCGGACACAATATACCGCAACGCTGAGGGCTCCATGAATCCGTCATGGAAACTCCATCTAAGTATCTATAAAAGAGGATTAACAATTCCGTATGTTATTATAGGCTAAGACTAACGTGGTGTTGATGCTACGGCGGACATTTTTTATATTTGTATCATATAAGTTCCATACAAAATCATCTGTAAGTACAACAAGGATTTCAATTGTTTCTCGCAAGAAGTAATTACAGAAATCAATTCAAAATATCAAACTTTAATTGAAGTTAAATGCTTACTAGTTTAAAAAAAACTTTTTTTGAAAGGAGGCCCAATGCAATGTAACGCAATGCTCAAGAGCAATGAGTAATTCCATATAAAATTGAATGGGATTTGAAACATCGTAATAATTATGAAGGTATGTTTAACTAAACATTTTCCTTCAAGTTTCATTTATAGTATATGTTATATATCTTACTTATAGCACCGTACGCATCTGTATGCTTTACACTAGATGTTAAGAAATTAAGAAATAAATATTCACTCACTTAGGAAGGCATGCTACCGCAGCGTTTCGAACCCGCATGTCCTCATCGGATAAATATTCAAGAATGATGTTCAATATCTGTTGTTTTCTAGTTTCACAATTCACAACCACGTTCCATTCGACATTTGCCAGCAATTCAATTAAATCAGCCTTCACTAGCCAATAGGGGTTTGAGGACACTGTTAAACTGGTGATAAATAACTTTTCTGCCATGGGCATATTGTCCGACTTCCAAAGTTTTTCGAAGCAAGAGCTAACCGCTGCAATGGCACATTTTACGCCAATATTTGATGAGTCCAGTAGACCGTTCTGTAAAATGTCTGTCAACTGAGACATATCCACTTGGAATTTTTCCAACGACTTCTGAGAAACTAATCCTTCTACTACATAACCAGCAAGAACGTAAGTGCAACCTCGCAATAAGGGATCTCCATGAGTCGAATACATGCAAACATCTTCAATCTTTTGAGTCGTAATGTCATCATTCTCTACTAGATCGTGTGCCAACGGTAGAAAATACACATTCAGCGATATCTTCACCAAATTAACAAGACAATTAATAGCCAAGACCTTGATACTAATTCTGACTTCACTGTCGGGTCTCTCATAACCTTTTTGTCCTGAAAGTGATATAATGGTTAAGTATTAAATGTAAGTGCATTTAGATAATTTGATGTAAGTGAATTTCAATTAAGTAGCTATGCTCTTACCAGCAAGTAAAAAGTTATACGTCAAAAACCGGGCACAGTAGTATACTGGTGGGTTTCTCTCATACAATGATCCTATTTGTAGCTCAGGAAAATTTGGCAAAATTACTTCTGGCTTCACCTTTGGTTGCGACTCATCATCGGAATGATGTAAAATCTCAGGATTACTGTCTAGGTCTATTTAAAATAACAAACAGAAGGAGCCTGTAAAATCTAGCACTCATTTGCTTAATACATATTCATAGCTGAACATTTGAGAACAGAATTTAATGGTGACATTAGAATTCCTTAACGTAATTGAACTGTACTAAGGGGCGCTATATTAGCCCAAATGTTAAATGGTATAACACTACTGAATTGTACGGTGCTTAAAAATGGAGTAGTGCAATGGGCAATACGTTTTTACAGTAGCTTTTACTAGATTTACTTACCAGTAGGATTATCCTCCAACGTAACGGTATCTGAATTTCTACGACTTAAAATAACAATATCACTTTCTAAATCTCGAGAGTCACTAGTGGACGATGACAAAAAACTTTTAAATTTTGGAATGTCATTATCGGTTTCAAGAAGCTCAGGAGATTCATCCGGAAATGCAAGAGATTCCAATTCTGAATCTAATAAAAATATTAAAGCAGTAATGTAAACATTCAAAGTACTAATAAGATATATTCATTATCAAGTATCTGATTTCACAACTACAGAGCATCAATCTACCTAAAGAGCCACCATGAGTATGACATGGCTGATTTGAGAATGAACTATTGTCAATACTGTTTTCAATCCCTTTACTGGATGTAAGGGCAGCTTTTAAAGGTTCTGGGGGGTCAGTTAATAACTGCTGAAGAGTCTCCAAACTTGTTGTGACTACATTGTGGTCGTCGTGATTGCAAAGAATGAGACACATTTCATACACCTGCATTGAACACAATACAAAATATATCATTATCCGGAAGTACCACCAGCGTCAAGGTCATATTATGAACAACTGTTCATGTCTGACTAACGCAAAAAGAGCAATTAAGTTACGAACATACCTGTACTAACTGTAGAACCGCGTTAGGTATGTCTGCAGTAGGATAACTGGTTGAATTTGAAATTACACTGTAAAGTGGAGAAATGATGTGTCGAATACATTGCATACTACCTATTATTGAAGAAACACTATTTTCCATTAACTTCGGCTTTAGTAATCCTAAAACATACACACAAAATATGAATTTAAATTAACGGAAATTTTTTCAAACGCGACCTTGTCAGTAGTTGTATCAAGTAGTACTAGTATCAAGGCGCGATAACCTTAAGAATATTTTTGCTTCCATACCTGTTACTTGGTATAGTAATTTTGGAAGAAATACGTGTGGTTTTTTAGAGTTTAGGCATATGGAGGCTAGTATGGACGCTGAAGCACGTCGAATTATTGCTGATGATGATGGTAAATTGGTAATGTATTCTTTACATAATAACTAAAACACGTACAGAAAAAACACAAATTCAAATTAGTAAATAAAAATACTCTTCCTTACAATGCTGATAGAATTATCCCAATCGTAGGAATTAAATACCTTGATCTCCTGATCCTGAGCAAAAGGTCCAAGGTTTTGGAACATGTCCGCGAAGTAAGAAGCTAAGTTCTCATACAAATATTCCTCCGTTCGCTTAGATATATGTACGAAACATGGAAGTAGGCTCGTAAAAAATGCCCGACGTTTTTGAGGTCTAAAAGATAAAGTTACATTCAATCTCATGCAGTTTTACTTTTAAAAAACAACTGTATATATATGCACATGACAATGCATGCATAGTTTGCGTATTTTTACTTTATGCGGGAACTAATGTGTGCAAAAATCCCAAGCGCAGTGCGAAGAGATTTTGCATTTTGGTTCCGTCGGATCTCTTTATATATTTCCATATATAATTTTGGCTGTACCGAGTCTTTTAAAGTCTATATATAATAATCATAAGTAATATTTTAAGTGCCAAGCCAACATAGTAATGTTTATCTTCAAAATATATAATAACTTTCTTACACGAACTAATCGATTCAGACATTCCGACGCGACCAATCTGATGTCGGAGTCTGGATCACTGGAAAGTTGAAACAGCACTTCAACTACGCTCTCCAGAATCTACGAAAACAAATTAGTTTTACTGGTAAAATTTCATTCTTGTACTTTCGAATCAATATTACATTTAAGCTGAAATATTACATACTGGTCTGTAACTGTAAAACTACCTTGTGATAATCCGTGAGTCCCTGAACACTACCAAGGCATATAGCATCAGTTACAGATCGGCAGTGACTGATTCTTTCCTTTTTTCTATAGGTCATGATGAAAAACATTAAAATGGTATCTTAGTTTCAAACCATTTTACATTTACAGTTAATACACAAGTAAATGTCATTCACTTTTGAAAGGTCAAGGTTTATGAAGCACTACTAGCCTGAAATTGATGACGGGTTCAATATTGAAGTGTCAATAACTTATGGCTTGCAATAAAAATCTTGACTTAACTCCGGACAGACACAAAGTGTTTACATTGTACTGTAAACATTTAAGAAACAGGACAGGTTTTGGACTAAAAATATTATTATCCTAAGCATTATTCATGGTTTCTTTCAACTAAAGTCTCAAAACATTGAACATTCCTCTTTTGTACGAAATTTCGTTTATTAAGTTGCACATTTGACATTAGTGTGCCGTATTGGTTTTGTCGTATGTGTTTTTAATTCATACAACATTTCTTCGTGACTATGTGACACCATTAGTCTCGATGCCGTCATCAGTCATTTTAACGTTGTGACCGTTGAATTTCAGAATTTCATTAAAATCTTTACATCTACACATATATTTACTATTATAAACTTACTTCGTTTTAACAGAATCGCTGGCGGCCACCACCGCTGATATTATTGTTCCTGGAATATTGGCATCTGATCCAGATAACGTTGGAACCTTGATGGTTTCCAACGTTTTCAGTATTTTATCCATATTTCTTATTCTACTAACTTACACGGATGACAGAAGACAAAAATAGGTATAAAAAAGAAGCCGCGAGTAACAGTAGCTATGTTGAACGTGTAAACAGACTTGCTGCATGGACAATTTAATACCTGAAATATTTACCAATCAAACGCACACGTGAGGAAAATATATAGCACAACAAGAACGAAGGCATATATACAAACATAATTAAACACAGACAAGACGTCAACAATATATTAATTTAAAACGTACCATTTACGTGACATCATCCGAAAAATTTCAACAAAAATCTTTGCTTCATCTCAAATAATTCTCATAATACGTTGTGGTACAATTACATTGAACTCCTACATCATTTTAGTAACTAGTTCATAGTCGTCGACGCCTTAGATACAACGGTAAATCTTTACACTAGTAGCATGTTAAACTAGTTTTACATCGACGTCAATCGATGACACATAAAGTGTACTACTAATTTCCAGCAAATATTACCACTGACAATTTCAGGACACCATTGCTAAATAATGTACATAACAATAAATCTTTGCACATTATGACTTGACAAATGTCGGCACACTAACTCACAGCACACACACTAACAATGGCGACCATTTTGCGAAAAAGACTCCTTCATCCTTGAACATGAGCCACTTTTTCTTCCAGTGGCCCTACTAAATTTATCTTATTTTCATTATGACGATCGCATTATTTATTACAAAATATGCACATGTAAACAGTATTGCACAAAAGAAGTAACTCATACATACTTACAAGGTTTGAATGGGTTGTTTGGGCCTCGGAGATAGGGATTCTCTGTTTTTCTTGAGCATAAACAGTGTAAATTGACTCAATACAAGTCAGTCGCATACATTTCATATGACTTCATATATGCACTTATGCAGCAGCAGAGAGTTGGCTGCTGATGGACGGAGAAAAAAATTGTGAGCAGAGAACTATAGTATGTACATTGTTCAGGTGCTGTTGTATTATGAAAGTATATTTTTGTTTATATTGTTGTAGATCCCGGGTAGCTAATACCATTTCTATGGTCAAAGTAAACAAGACGGGAGAAACTTGCTCCTTGTCAGCAAGCCTGCAAGACAATGCTTTATTGAGTAATAATGAGTCATTCATGATCATGCGGTCCAAGGTCGTTGATTCCCATCGTCCACCAAAACCCGATTGAATAAGCATGACATCATCCGATTACTTCATGGCTAAGACCATCATGATTCATGATTGTCTCACTGCCTGACTTTTACCTCAACAACCGAACAACTAAACAGCAGAATCTAATCTAAAATGTCAGTTATTCGAAAGGCAAAAGTCATTTTTTGTCACTATAAAAGATGAGAGATTATTTTAGCGCGACCTTGCATAAAGTCGGAGTACAAACACGTAGTACCACATGCAAAAATATTTTTGTGTATTATACAAGTCATATTTCATTGATTGTTTGAGAATAGATTGCATTGAAAGAATTAGTACTGTACTTGTTGTCTCCTGAAGTTTTCAATTTTATATTATTCTCAGTAGATGTACGCGATTTTTTCAGGCCATTAGCCTGTGATAAGGCGGAAGTACTAATTAACATTATATTTTGACAAACATTATCTCGATCGTGCATTTATAACCATTGGATTAACAATATAAGGACAATCAAACAACAGAAAAATCCCCACACATATGCAGGTGCTGCGGTTCTTGGGTTAAAACAAATTTCATTTGTTTGTAGTTTGTAAATGTCTACTATCTACAATAAAAACAGTGGAGTGGGGACAGAGAGGTTTCATACCACCCCGTGGAATAAAACGCATTAGATATGTTCATTATAACGGGCTATTTTTTATATGCATACTAACTACTAACCATGGATCAATTTGACACAAATTGTGTACGAGTTGTATAATGGTAATGATAAATGAGATTTCTACTGGTCTCGTATTTCTACGATACAGTATCCAAAAAACAAAAATTCAGATCTGATAAGTCTGATAAGATAAGTGAACTAAGTCGTCTTCAGAACAAAATTAATAGATTGTTAATATCCTACTATATTAAAGTTAGCAAGCTTAAAAAAAACAACGAAAAAAATAGATATCACGAGTATATTTCAAAAATTAAACCTAATGACAATTCAAGAGCGACGACGATCTATGCTAATAAAATTTGTCTATAAATTTCGTAAAAATCCTATGTTTAAGGAATGGTACAACCCGTGTCATTCATTCACGGAAGCAAGACCCAGGTATCACTTACCCAAGTATAATACAGTGATGTTTAAAAACTCAATACGATGGAACAGTGTGCAAGAATGGAACCAACTATTTGCCAAAAGAACAGTTATTTTAATAGATGTAGCACAGGGGTTTGATATAAATGACTACATTTTAGAATATATACTAGATCTTAGAGATAAAATGTTTGTAAAATAAAATAAATAATGTTAATATTGATTACGACTTGTATCAGTTATTTGGACAACAATTACTTACTTGGAAATATTGTTAAATTTACTACTCCTGTCTAATTGTTGGAAATCAGCTCTGTTGACACATTTTAGACATTAATAAATACCTAATACCTAAATACCTAAAGTACATATCGGCGCGAGACGAATACTATTGACATAAAATTGCGTTTTAAAATACAGACTTATTTAAAAACCGTTACAAACCGTTGTATAATTTTAAATCACTGATAAGACTTCTAACATCAATATACATTCGAAGTATGCATTTTTTCCTTTCAAGCTTTTGTTTTCTATATTTGTATATAGAAAACCCCAAATTTTTTCTATATTTGTATATAGAAAACCCCAAATTTTTTCTTAATATTTCCAGTTAATTGCAATTAACTAAATGTTGGCACCACTTTTTGAGGTTAGTAAACCTTATTACAAAAGCACATATTTGTTACGGTTCGAACGATATCAAGATCATGAGATTTGGTTTAGACATAAAAATTCCTTAGGCCGGACACCGAGTGGTATTCGTATTCGTATTAATTCGTATTCGTATTAATATAATGATATAACGATAGCAAAGTTTTATTGTTGTTTCTTTCCCTCTGCTTCGGAGTTAGGTATTGCCTTCGATCAAATAAACGATACGTTAACCAACAGTCCGTTATTTGCACCAGTTTGACGCCTATTTGTAAACGGCAGGGACTGGCATCGATTTCTTGTTTAAATAGAATTATCACCACTATACGATATTGAACTCACAAGACTAACAAAAACTTTTTACGAACTTTTTTACGGAAATTACGTAATAGCTTCAAATCCGAGTTTAAGGAATAGCATGTGTATTTTCGCCTTATCTGATAGCATATTTCTACCAGATCTACCATGAATCCACACGACGATCTTTTTTATATCTCTACTCAGTCTTTCATGGAGTCATGTAACGATTTGCATGAGGCTGACGTCATGATTTTTTGTTGTTTATGATCATCACAATTATCACGTTGTATTATTAACGTTTACTAAGTACAACTTTTATGATTAAGCCTTTTATGAATCTGTCCGTCCGGGCGTCCGTCCCACAAGGACCCACAAGGACAAGGTCAATTTTAGTAGAGGAACCATACCTCAAAATTGGTATACAGTAACCTCTTAGTGAACTATATTGTACAAAAATTTGAGGCGAACGTTGTCCCCTGCGAATCCCAGAAGGCACAAACGGTAAAAATTCTTTTATTAATCACTCGTGGAGGGAAACGAATTTTAAAATTATGTTTTCACCAAACGACAACTGGTCAATGGCTATCTTGTGATCAAATGTTGGCCCCATCGGTCTACATCAGGGGCTCCCACTGGGGTCAACTTTGAATTTTAACATTGCAACTATTTTTCAAATTTGGAATATTGCTATCACTTAGCTATCACTCACTGTAAAATTGTTCTATATTTCACCCGTGTTAGTAAACGCCTGTGGTCTCCAAGGAGTTTAATTTCAGTATTTGTTATAATGGATTTATCCAGAATTGTAACGAATTTTCTGTCTCTACTAATTGGTAACCATATGCAAGATATATTTAACCAAATCAATAATGGTACAAAAGTTTCCCCCGGGGTCAACTTCAATTTAAACTTACAAACTTTTAACTTTTGTTAGCAAACCTTCCTTTCACCGTAGCAGTGGTTTATTAGGACTTCTGCACAAGTACTATTAGTTTTGGTTTGTCGTGTGGGGCCGTCCGTCCTCGCGATAACTCTTGAAGGAGAGCGAAAATTTCAAAATTCTTTTTTTTTGCAGGTAGACGGGTTGGGTGAATAGCTCGGCTATATTCGTAGATGGGCTTTGGCGGTCAACCCCCAGCGTGGCGTAACGGCAGGGGTAAAAATTAAAAGTTGGCCAAATTAGCTAAAATTCAGACGATAGGTAGGTATCTGGTAAATAAGTAATTTTGCTAAGTTTGACCCAGGTTGACCCTTTTGGTCGCAGGGGGTATGTAAGTCAAAATCTTGTTTTTCCTTGTCTTGTTTGAAGGCAATAAGTCGTATCAACATGGGAATTTCGCCATTCGGTTCGTAATGAAAATGGCTTTTAATATTATGCGAAAATGACATGGCTGCCGCGCCCACTTACGCTAAGAATTTGGTACTAAAATTTTTAATATTGAATTTTTACATAGCAAGTGGGGATCAAATTTCATACTCAGATAATCTTTAGGTATACGATTTAGGTGCCATTTGTGTCTCAGCAAACGAGAATTTGTTGAATTTAGCTTCCATGTTGAAATCCTCATGTAAACTTGTTATTAGTGTTAAGTAAATACGTAAAGCTTTTAACTTTTTGAAAAAGGATTTTAACTTTTTGAATGAAGATGTTGAAGAAATATTAAAAGATTTTAACTTTATGATTATGTTTCTAAGTAATTGGGAGGGTGTAAAGCATTCGTGGAACGTCGGGCTACAAATTTGATGCTGGCATAACTTCTAATAGCTACCAATTACGACACCTTCCATGCAAATTTTCGGAATTCGAAGTCGTGTCCTAAGTCTTCAGGGTGCACTTTGCTGAAATGTTTGCAAAATGAATTATAAACTTACAGTATAAACTTACAATTAGTTTTAAGTACAAAGGAAATTATTCCTGGAAACCAAATTAGAGACAGGACCTCCGAAACCATTATACAAACGATCTCTATCGTGCATCTATCTTCCAAATTACGCAATCACAGACAAGTTGGAAAAGCCGCGCAAGCGTGGCAGGTAGTAAAATCCTTCATATCGATATAATGCAGTCCCTCAGGTTTGAACGCCGGGCTGATTGTAATTACAACAAAATAAGTTTCTTGGTCAAAATTGTAGTACAGAAAGTAGAAAATTGTATACACATAAATACGATGGGTGGTGAGAAAGGCGGGAGCGATGCTAACTGACAGAGAGCACAGTCTTTTGCAAAATACGCTGTTAGAAATCATTTATTGAGAGACGTCCTGTTTCCGAAAGACATGATAAATGTGATTTGTTCAAGTTCAGTTCCTATCTTTCGGATGTGCGCTTCCAGTACAAAGTTTTGTCCCCCTCTGAGCATCATTTCATAGCAGCGCGCCATGAAATTTTTCAGTTTTACATGTAAACCTTGTTTTCATCTGGCATAACAATAAATATGTGCCGCCAGCGTCTTCCCAGCAGGGGAGGTTGACAGTATTTGGGTGACAAATGATGCGCAGGTATACCTGCAATCTACCAAAGAAGCATGCATGTTCGGCTAATTTATACTTGGGAATGAAAGCTCTCCCGATAAAGCAGAATAGCAAGAAATTTTGCATATGCTTTACAAATCGTGCAGTACATCATTTACAATGACTTTTCTGATTTACTGATAACATGTTTCCTGTAGTATTGTGAACGTAGTATTTAATGGTATTTAGCACTTTTACACAAAGTTTGTCCATCGTGCTCCAAACTCGAGGGTAAGTTTGTAGCCCTACATTCCACGAATGCTTTAGTACTAGTAAGCTCTATAAAGAGGACTTTGAAGAACTAGTAAATAAGTATTTTTCTTTTGGTGGAAGAAAGTAGGACTGTAGATGGCAAAGAACAGCACGTTGGAACAACCTTATTAATAGCGTGTACTTGAGCAAGTAAAGTAGAAATACGACTGACGAGCTTAAGCAGCTTTCTTATTCTGAGGCTTTGGCTGGTCTAATGATTGGCATTATGTAGCGTTTCTTACATTGCAAGACGGTACATTTACAGTATTCCTACAGTAATATGGTGTGGTAGCAGTATAGTAGTAGTTGACCCTAACTATAAAGGATTATGTATTACTGAGTGGCATATAAGAGAATGAAGTTTACATATTTAAATATTCAATTTACAATGCACAATTTCAATACAAAATGCACAGATATTTAAATGTATTGTTAATTAAAGCAGTTTCGGGGTAAACTTAGATAAATGTGCAGTAAACTAAGATAAATGTGGGGTAAACTAAGATAAATGTGGGGTAAACTGAGATAAATGTGTGGTAAACTGAGATAAATGTGCGATAAACTGAAATAAATGTGGGGTAAACTGAGATAAATGTGGGGTAAATTGAGATAAATGTAGGGTAAATCGAGATAAATGTAGGGCAAATCGAGATAAATGTTGGGTTAGGTACGATAAATATAGAATTAAATAACATAATATTTGTAAACTGCGAAAAAATATTGCGTTAGTTCGGGTAAAATAGGGTTAAATTTT
>JAHZNE010000029.1:0-34136 GCA_027744055.1 Callyntrura sp. NNG-2020 | reverse complement strand
TTTTTTCTTTACATTTCTCATTTTTTATAATCATAATCGGTTTGACTATAAACACACATACCTCGAGGGTATGCAGATCTCTATTATTATTCATTTTCATTTCATTATTAATAATTATGAATCCGAATCCGAATCCGAATAAATGCTACATATTATTTGTTCACATGTCACAGACAACGTGCCGTACAAATCATAAATCTATGCAGGAACTGTACATTGTAAAGAGACTGCATCTCTCTCTCTCTGCTCGTCAGAGATATTTATCAAGATAGATAAATTTCGTTAGATTTATTCTCAGGTCATTTTTCAAGCCGCACCAACCGTACAATCACCACACTCGTCCGTGTGTTTTCTGCAGTTGTTGGCAAATTGTTTAGGAAAATGGAACAATACTTTCTTGCCGATGTAAGGAATGATGATGTTGATGATGCTACCACTATTTATCTGTGAGCACATCATCGGCATGCCATGCCTGCTATACTATACTACTTTGTTTACACAGCAAGCTACTAACTGCTGGCTTACGGTAATTGCAACATTTTTATTGCACTTGTTCACACTTGTACTAAATATTTAATTGTCTTTGCGCTGATGCTGCTGCTGCTGCTGTTATAATTTTTACTACACACATGACTAGAAGACACGACCACAACAGCACATGAGTGGACACTTATGGATTTTCTTTTTCGGTATTTTGTAAATAATAATAATAATAATAAAAATTCGGCTAGAGTTTGCCTTACATTTTCCCCATATCTCTGCAGATAATAATCTTGAAAGGATGAGAGCTGTCAGTATGTAGTGAGATTTTCTGTGATTGCAAATACATGGAAAACAGAAAAGACAGCAGTGTGGAGTTTTCTTATAGTAATATGCATGCATGCATGATGATGATCTTTCCTGCCAAAACAGTACTTCTCTTGTTGTTATGTCGAGACTGAAAGGATTCTTGTCCACAGCGACAACATTGTAACAACAACAATAATAATAATAACTCGGACGAAAAGATACACAAGTGTGTGTGTGTGTGTCTGAAGAAGTTGGCGATATAGCATATATGTAAGAGAAGAAAATGTGTACACCTCTCTAGGTAGTTTTTATGCACGTATCCCCTTTTAGTTTTAGCAGGGATGTGACAGGAGCAAGCATGCATGGTATCGATGTTGTGTAAGTGTAAGTAGTAGTAGGAGTAAAGGAGAAAACAAAAAGGAAGACGAACGGCGGTGCCATGCATTTTCGTTGATGTCGGGTATCCACCCGATTTCTGTGAGAAGCTTTCCTATACAATTTTACAAACCCATTTATGTATATATACACATGAGCTACTACACTCAAAAGATATGTATTCCACCTCTCCCTTGCGTGTCTCTTCAAGAAACGAAATAACGCCAGCAAACTTTTTATTTCGTTTTGAGTCATCATCAGGCAAGGCAGGACCATCGTCGTCGTCAATATCAATGCTGCTCACGAACGACCCTGCTGTGTGTAGTATGCGTTGCTAACATTAGCAATAATACCAGGCCAGGCTATGATTTTGATAGGAAAAGGAGGTATAAAAAGCATTATTGCACATTTCTACGTGCGGTATGAACTAATCTGATATGATACGCCATACGCCGTGCACAATAATGTCTTCGAAAGGAAAGCAGATAGAAGCAACGAAACTCACAATAAGATATGTGGTAGTCATAATATTGCAAAGAAAATGCTTCTTTTATTCTGTGGCATCAGCAAAAGTGAGTAATACAAGATAAGACAGTTTAAATATACCGTGCATGCATGCATTATCAAGCAGAAGGGGGTTCAGTTAGCCAGCGAAAATAAATGTGTTGATGATATGATAGTCGTAAAAAGAACTGTGGCATAATAAGTCTTGGTGCTATCAAAGCGGAGCATCAGCCAGAGGCTCTTCGCTTGTGCTGCTTACACACACAAGTCGCAACTCGCAACAACGACAACAACACCAACGCAGAGCAAGCCAAACCCAACGAATTTCATACTAACAAACTGATACCATTGTAATTTCAAGTAATTACAAAGTCCAAGTGGAATCATGTACGATGCAACTTGCATTCTGATTGACTTGATTAAAGTCTGTCTCTCCTCTCTCTTTGATTGTACTGCAGTACTAATACACACAATATATATCTACACGACTCGTGTATAACGTACCCTTGCTTGCCTTCATTTGCACTTACTTTTTAGTCGGCTCGATTAAATTACTTTATTGTTTCATACATGATTTAGATATAATTTAGCAAAAAGAACAGCGCAGATAGGCAGATATTGCTGAGAGCTCAAATAAAAAACGGCACACCATCGCAATGCAGAATTACAGTGGGATTAAAGTTTTGAAACATTCATGCAGAGAAGTAAAGCTTTACTGCTTTGAATGTGGATTACGTCTAGAATATCTAACTGTGTGCAGTTTACCCATGTTGCCAAAAAAGTAATGCTTCCTTGATACTGCTGCCGTGTAGTCATTGAGAGATTTCAGGTCATCATCATCATGTCACCGAAACGTGAAATGAATGAATAACATATTAATTGACACTCTTGCTTGCTGAATTTGTGGCTCCGGTCTGAAAACGATCATTGATGACGTTTCCATTTGGGAAAGGAAGTAAAAGTCTGCAGAAATACTATTTTTATCAGGATGGAGTAGTATTTATTTAAAGTAATAAATGACATAATTGGTACAAGCAGTGCCCTGTTTTACCACCGAGGAGAAAATCAGATGCAGATGGACTGACGTCGTCCTTGATAATAGTGAACCACGAAAGATGTGCCAACATGTCAATTAGTGGTTGTTGGATGTCACACAAAGATGGTTTAGGATAACTCAAGAAGGAGTTTTGCACCAGTTACCTCCCACTAGAAAAACTCGTCACCACTTTATAATTTCAAGGTTACATTTACGCTCACATACATCTTAGCGACACGACGGATGGACAGTGACACGGCTGTATATTTAACCATTTTCACATACCAGTTCATGGTTGTACCGATTACAATACAATGCTTCAAGTTTGAAAGCATTATTTTCTCATCGAAAATACAAACGTACCATGTCGGTCGTATTTTTGTTAGTGTAATAAATAACTGGGCATCGTAGCGGAAAATATTTTGAATTTTGAGTATTTCACCAACTATTTACCTAAATTTGCATTTTTATCATTGCTGCGCTGCAATGATGATGTTATATGATAATCTTTTTTTTTGAATTTTTCGAAACACTGATAGATGTTTGTTTGTGTGCAATTTTAAATTAAATGTAACCCAAAAAATAATGAAATTGGGATTGTTGGAAAATGTAACATTGTTATTGCTGAGTCATGAAATTTAACAAACGATTTATTTTAATTTTAAGCGGACCGTGTGTGCGTCTTGTTACGATGTTTTACAAGTGTTCATAATTTTACTTGCAAAAATAATGCGCATTCTTGGGTTCATCGTATAATGTATAGGTTTATCCTTTACTGAAAGGGGTAAATAGAATGTGTCTAACCACATCATCGTACTGAAATCAAAGGAATTGGTCCATGTCCCCTGAGAAGTAACTTTGTTACAATTTTGCACACTGCAATTACCTTGTGACAACCGCTGTAAAAAAACTTTCAAAATATGTAAATGAAAATATCCATTATCAATCACTCAATCACACGACAGTTTTTCTTGTTTGCGAGCATGTGCTTTGAATTTGTAGCAGCAGCAGCAATATTAACAATAATCCGTACGTGTACGTTGTACAATAAAACTTGTACACATGTACTTCACTGGTGAGGAACGGGACTTGGTGGAGGGTTTTGCTTATTTATTTTATTTATATTAATATATTTGAAGTAGGTAGTAATATCAAGATTCTGTTCTGTTTTCGCTTCAATTCCTTTAAAAACAAATGATTTAAAAGGGAGAAAAATGTGAATTCATGTATGATTTGATGATAATGCACAATGAAGCGGAATGAGTATGATTTAATTACAAGAAGACATTAATCATGAATGAATGAAATAATGATCCTTATGAAAGTTACGTTTAAGTATCACAATAATTTGTGCTAATAATTAGCATTATTGTAAAATAGAAATGTTCGAGTTCATAATACATTTATATTTTTTCCATATTTTAGTGCGATATAGTAATCTACACTTGATTTTTTAATTTTTGCATGTGTTGTATTGCTGTTGACAAGATCAGCATAGCAAGCATATTAAATGCTACAACATGATATTGCATACCACCGCCACCGTAGGCCAGAGAGCGATGGCCGATGGTTAATCAGTATCTAGAAATTATGATAGCAGTAACAAAGCACATTCAATTCGGGATCTCAGACAAAATCAATTGATTACACCATGGAGTATGGATGTCAATTGTAATATATCTAGTTATATAAAAGTATATAAATTTTTAGTGACGTTATGACATTTAGCTCATTTAACTTTGCTAACGAAATCTGTTTGTTTCCAGCAAATTGTGTACTGTCATCATCAAACTCAAAACAATGAAATGCTGTGAATATGGATGCAGAACTTCTAGCTATTCATGCTATTTGTATTTATACTTCATACTATACGATTGTAAGATATAATGGGTTGTAGTAATATCAGAGGAATCTTTACTGAAGCAAGTTTTCCTTGAAGTGCAAGGTTCACCAAAACTCTTTCCATTTGACCTTCTAGGCTAGAATAAAATGTGTAGGTAACACGGTCCATTCAAGGCAGCGATTCCTCTAAGAACTGGCAGCTGCCTCAGTCTCATTGTCAGTGTCAGCATCAGCATTCAACATTTCATATATGGTATTGCCTGCCATTTCGTTGACTACTATCTTCATGATTCCGCTTCCATTAGTACATCGGCTAGGTGTTGGAGTTCCAACAATACAGGCTGTTGTTCAATGCATTAAATTAGCTCCAGTAGTCAGCTTATATTCCCGATAGTTAAGTCAATTGCTTTTCGTTGGCGGTTTTATCGTGAAATCGGATATAACATCAACAGACAAGACAATAAACTAGATAAAAGTGTTTTTAATTTTTAAAAACTTACCAAGCGAAGATTTTATGCCAAAATTTCATTGAATACATCAGAAGTTGTCGGCATTTCTCAACTAACTCATAAAAATCATAGACCCATTCCACTTGGTAGTGTTGCAACTGGATTTGCAAAAAGTTGTAGGAGCGATTGCGGAATACCAGACCAGCGTTATTGACTCAACAGCACGGGCCACAGCAACGACTTCGGCGCACTGCCGTCCCATCGGTGTATCAGCGACAAAGAAGAATTTTAGCATTACTCTAATCGAATCTACATGTACGTACATTTAATAGAGTTCGTTACAGAAAAACAGCAAGTGCAAGAAAAATAAAATACTTTTTGTGTTGCATAAAGATTATCTAACTAGTCCTTGTACCTTTTATTACGTGTGTACCTTTTTTTTATTCCAGTTCACTTTTGTCTATTTATGTTAATTTTGACTTTATTCTTATTTTAAGAACAATTATGACGTTCTACCTTTGTTACACCGTTATTTAGGTCCAAACAAGTGTTCTATGTTATTTGTTACTCTGTTCAAAGCAAATTATTATTTATTCGTTCCTGCCAATTTGGTAGTTTACACAACCATGTTCGGAGTTCGTGATTCTTACCATAGTGGAATTTCATGTATAATCAAAATATAAGCTAAAATCACATCACTAAAATTTGGATGCCGATCTCACAATTACAGACATGCAGCTTCAAAATTAATGACGTTCACCTTCAGTGTGTAGACTGACTGGCAAGTGCCGACCGTCTTGTTCGAGACGTTTGTAAGTTTATGAAAATGTACGTGTACAACCTTACTTAACATTGTCATTTTTGCGATAGAAAGGCAAAGGTAAATGTCGTGCTTCTCTCTACGCTAATGAGTACACATAATTCAAAGGGATCAAACGTTCAGATCAAGAAGAAGTGAAGATTTATTTCTTAGATAGAATATGATTACCTTTACTCAATTTTATATAATAAAGTCGTTCTTGTGTGTATGTTTGAGGACAATTTACGACTGCCCAATAATCTAATATGCACTTTGTGACCACGTGTGTATGTATACCTTGGAGAATTGACCTCTGTTGAAATATTACTAAAAATAACGTGATGTTCTTTAATCTATAACCTATAGAACAAGGCTTTTATTTACGTTGTTTTTTCGAGCCATGATTAATGAACTATCATACACATGCAGACATTTTTAAAGAAAAAATTCGAATACACACCCTATAACATTATTTCAAACTGAATTATGGAGGTTATTACCGAACTTGGTCAGCCAGACCATCCTGAAACGTCCATTGATAGCTTGGCTGAAAATGTCCGAAAAGAGTTGCTGGGTGAGTTCTACATACAAATATTACAATATTTTACAGAGGAGTAGGACCGACCCAATGACCAAATATTAAAGGTCAATTTGCAATATATATATCATTACTCAATACATTTTAGAAAAGTACAATGTTAAAGCTCCCGAGGAATGCACTGGTTTCTTACTTCGCTGTTTAAGAGTTAAAGATTACAATGTGGAAAACGCTGCAAAGTTGGTGAAAAATGTGGCGCGATCCATGGAAGCTTTACAAGACATGGTGGAAAAATTCCAGCCAAAGTTTTATAGAGATTTGTACTTAAATGGAGTATTTACGATATTAAGATCAAGGGACGATAAAGGAAGACAAGTTCTCATTTCCAGAATGGGTAAACATTTTTAAAATCACAAGCATGCAAGCAATGTATATACTTATCTTTTTTTCAAAATTCCTGCCGTTTTCAAAAAAACATGGCTTGCCTCCACCTTAATCTCCAAAAACAACAAATGCGTGTATCACATTACTATTATTTATAGCCTATTGTGGTAATTATTTTTGATCAGGGAAATGGGATCCCAAAGTTTACGGCTTTGATGAAACTACCAGTGCTGCTATGCTTCTGTTTGGCTACACAATTGGACAGTCACCAGAAACACAGCGCAATGGCGTTGTCTTTGTTTACGATTTGACTGAATTCGGAATACGGCATGTTAAAGCTATGAAGCCTGGTAGATTAACACAATTGGTTCGCATGATGCAAGACGGGGCTCCTGGACGGATCAAAGGAATTCATCTCGTTTTTCATCCCAGAGTATTTGGAATTATATATCAGTTAGTGAAACCGTTTCTCAAAGAGAAAATCACAAAAAGGGTAAAATCTGTTTAATCACACTGCTTGTGGCTCGTGCTCCCTCACTAAAAGTTATGAGATATTCTCTAATCGAATGAAAATTTACAATTCACTTCGAATAGGTTCACTTTCACGGGAACGATTTAAGGTCCCTGCATAACCACATGAGCCCGAACATACTGCCGACCTCACTGGGAGGAACAAGGGTAGAACCAGAGGCTATGGATATTGAGTTTCTTCATAGATTAATTCGTGAAGACGCTATTCATAAAGGTAAAATCATTGAAATCATGTAGTGGAGTGGATGCCAAATTTATTTGTTAAAAATATTACATGCTAATTATACATATTGTTGTTGATTTCAGAATTAATGGCATACGGCATTCCTGCGAGTTAAATTGACTGAAAACCGCAATAAATAATCATCAAACAAAACTATATGTAGTTTTGTATCATTTTTATGCTAATAATTTTTAACAATTAGATGTGAATTACTGAAGAACTGTACAAAGTACTGTAACTGTAAATAATATTTATTGTTACACTCTGTAAAAGTCATATAGATACACCATTACAAATTTAGTGGTGATGTTGCAGCAACTGCTCTTGTCGGCTTTTGGTCAAGGTAACTTGTACATTTAATACACCAACCGATTAGCTTTCATATCGTGCACGGACATCTCCCGGATATCTCATTTGCATATTAATTATGGGACGTCTTTGGAATGTGACATGGGTGTATCTATATGACTTTTACATAGTGTAGTTAGTTTGACTATTAAAAGAATTGATTAAAAACGAATCAATAGAGATAGCATGTGAATGATTAATTGCAAAACAGCACTCTAACAGAATTAAAAAGAAGAAATCAAATAAGGTGAAATATTATAAACCATTAAAAAATTGACAACATTTCAATTTTCATATATAGTTCAAAGTTTAGCCCACCACTTATCGAATTATTTTGAGCAATTGTAGATTTCGAGGAATCTTCGTTATGAAAAAGGTAAACTTCATCGTCATGATTATTATTGATTGTTAGCATCGTTAGCATTGTTTGAACGTTTTGAACTTGAACAGTCACCTCGCTGTGAACAGTAGGTTTGAACGATTTGACCTTTCAAGGAAAAAGGGGCGGGGCGAGCGTAGCACTTAATTATTACTGCCTATTGAATTCTCGAAAATGGACAGTAGACTATCCTAATGGTCGTTAGTTGGAATACATAAGTGAAATTGGTTCGTTTCTTGCATTTATGACACATTTGATGAGAAATTAAAATANTGTTGAAAAAGTAGCATGAATCGGACAAACGTCAAATATACGTCGTATACAGTGTCTCATTCCCCAGGCTCTATGAGCATCATACATACAAAGCGAAAGCTTCCAGAATTTTCCAGATACGTCGAAAAGAACGTATTGGGATTGAGACTAGCTCAGTGAGAGCCAGGGATCAAGATCGATCCACATTATTACAAAATATTGCTCGTAAGGAGCCAGAGACGCGAGTCGATTGTGAGGTGCTAGTAGTAGCAGTAAGAGAGTTGAGTGAGAAGGTTGGTACAGTCCGGACAATTTACAAGCTGCCAGTATTATTATGATTGTCAATTCGGTCATTAATCAGTGAACTTTAATTATTCGAATAAAGATTAAAGTTTATGTTTAAAAATAACTAATTATTTGTGTTGAAATATCGAATCATTTATAGTTACTACGTTATTAGTTTGGAGTCAGTCGTAAAACTACAATCACGTATTTTCTCAGTTAATTTAAACCGTTGGTAACGGTGCACGCAACAAAAGTCGTGGGATAACCTAACTGCGGTAAGGAGACGAGACGATGCTTATATGTTTTTGTAGGATAAATGACATATTACATGATTGGGTTCTTCGCCCTCGTGCATTCATTCATTTTTAAACAATTCCCAACTGGAAAGTAACCTCGTAATATAACAACGTGAACATACATCATGTGTTCATTATGCATGTATGTAAACCAAACGTAAAATGTCCTGTCTTACGCCTACCACACGCTGTGCTAAAATTATCGTATTATTTTTGAAGTTGAGTTAATTGTACGCAGAATTATGTCATAGGATGCTAATATACGGACTACCTGTATACAAAGTATTGTTGTTGGACCAAGTGCCCACACGTACCATTGTGTTTATAGTTCAGTTCGTTGTATTAGAAAAATCCAATACAACAACTTATCAAGTTCAAACAGATACATCTACTATAGGCAGTTGCATTTATGAAAATATTATAACCGTTGATTAAAGGTAAGAGAAGCACACCAGAAAGACGGATTAGTGATGCATGCATGTAAGTGCTGTGCGATTAGGGTTTTTTGCTTAAAATTTTAGAATCCCAAAGAAAGTCTGTCATTATGGAACAAGGAGTAGTCTCTGGAGACATCAAGTGTATAACGAATATAAAGAAAAAGTATATTTATTATGGCAATTATAAACGAAAAGTATGAAAGTGAAGCAGTAAAATGGGGTTGTTAAAATGACATTGAACTACTACATGTGTGAGTCGTCAGTGAGGTGAATATAAAATTACAATGTTTTTTTAAAATCACTTCCATGAAAATATTACTTTACAAAAACGGGGTCATTAAGAAAGTTTTATTGGCGCTTATTCTCCCTGAATTGCCTAAGCTTAGAGCTATAGTGTTACTACAATGGGATATTTCCATGCTTCTTCCAAGGATTAGAAAGTTTCTTAGTAGAGAGCGCTGCCAAATCCCTACAGAGTCGTCGTCTTGTATCTCTTGGTTCAATGATATCATCAACAAAACCTCTTACTGCTGCAGGGAAAGGATTTCCAAACTTGTCAATGTATTCAGCTTCATATTTTGCAACGTCCTTGGATCCCCTGTAAAGGATCGATACAGCTCCCTTGGCGCCCATAACTGCAACTTCAGCCGTCGGCCAAGCATAGTTTATATCGCCACGAAGATGCTTTGACGACATTACATCGTAAGCCCCTCCGTATGCCTGTGTTTTCAATAAGAACGTAGGTTAACATATGTACAATGGCAGCAAGATCATAAAACATTTACTTTTTAGTACATTTTGGGTAGTGCATATCAAAATAAACCTGGCCATAACCAAAGTAAATTCTGCTCAATCACCTTTCTTGTAATAACTGTAATCTTTGGAACTGTCGCCTCAGCAAAAGCATACAACAATTTTGCACCATGTCGTATGATACCCCCGTATTCTTGGGCAGTTCCAGGAAGGAATCCGGGAACGTCCACAAAAGTTACAATAGGGATATTAAAAGCATCACAGAATCGTACGAAGCGAGCACCTTTCACTGATGAGTTTATGTCCAAACACCCTAAACAGGCAAAAAATTTCTGAATACAGCTAAACTTTTCAATGACAAACTCCAAACCATCAAGTAGAAATCGAAGAGGTATGGTATCTATTTCATCAAGGGTAATTGTTCGATAGAAACTTTTACTGTGCGTTCAGCAAAACAAATGGAGGATTTTCGAGGTGTACACTACTAACGTGCTTAACGTTCATATACTTACAAAATAACCTACCTGGGGAACAACGCCTGACGCCAGCACATTTCTTTGGAAAATGTCGGCATAGCCTGCCAGGGACTCAACACCTTCTTGAATTCGGGCACCACCTGAATCATTCAAACCGATTACAGGAGCTCCTACCAGCAAGGCCTGGTCCATTATCTGGAGTGACAAGGACAAATTTGTAATGAAATAAAGTTTTCTCGTCCACTAAATAGCAAATACTCTCTGAGGAAAGTGTAAATCAAACCTTGCATATTTTCTTCGCGTGTACACTGGAAAGGCTTCCCCCGAAGACAGTGAAGTCCTGACTAAAAATGTACACTAATTTCCCATTTATATACCCTTGACCCGTTACGACGGAGTCCCCGGGAAACTGTCCATTCAAAATAGTAACGTGATTTTATCGTTTTACTTTACTATTCATGACCAAAAATGGTAGAAATGTTGATTTAGAAAACCTTCTTGTTCTCCATTCCAAAATCTGCACATGTGTGTTCCATGAACTGATCGTACTCTGTGAACGTTCCATTGTCACATAAAACGTGAACTCTTTCTCTTGCCGTTAGCTTTCCCTGTGTACAAAAATGTAAATTACACGCACCATGCATGATTAGTGATTAGAGTTGAATAGTTGTAGACATAATATAAAATTTGGCAAACTTGAGCATATGTATGTGTATGATTAACATATGTATGTAAATATATTTTTTTAAACTGACTTTTTTGTGCTGATCTGCTATTCTTTTTTCACCGCCTCCCAATAGGGCAGCCCGTTTTTTATCATAAATTTTATCTCTAACTGCCAGTGTCTGTCGAGCACCTTGACAGTACCGGCGAGTAAATAGTCTTGTTAATGTAGCCATTTTATTTATTTTTGGCAAGTCTATAACAATGGAAGAAAACACTGAAACTTTCTCAGAAGGACTCCTAATTAACAAATTGTCACTTGCAAATACATAAACATTATTTCATTTTCATTTAATGATATATTTTCCTATTGCACTACATGTGACAACTCTGTAATTTTTTCCGAAAAGGATTAGTTTCACAGACACGTTTTTGCTCATAATAAAACAGAATACTGCATGTTAACGAAACTTTCAGCTGTGAGTGAGAGAGAAATGGTCATATGCCACATGTTGGCTTTGGATGGTCTGCGTTCTGCAATCCCTGCTTCCCACTTAAAAGGCTTCTTTTTGTATTAAATATTTCTTTGCTTTCCACAGAAAACATTTTCATTCTGGTATAGGTATAAGTACTTTATACGCGTATACATGTGTCACGCCATGGATCATTGTGGTTTGTTTAAAGTATATGAATCCATGTTTTTTATTAGTTAGGTGTAATATGTAAGTACAGGTTCTCCTTTTGTGGGTGACCTTGAAATTCAGTTACACTATTTATACATACTCGAATACACGTATGCTGTCCGTATATTCAACGAAAACGAAACAAGAGATGGTAATGTAAAATGCTCTCTTACTGACAGGACAGGTTGTAACAGCACTTTACTTTGACTGGCTCTTTTGAATTTGACAATGCGTGAATGCCAACCAAACAAGCTTTTGTACTTGCCATGATGAGAGTATGTGAATTTTGTCCGTTTTTATCTATACATAATCTAACATTCTTATTGCAGAACATTGTTGACTGCAATATGAAAGATGAGACGATGAAAATTGACACCGTCCGTCACACATGGGCTCATGCGAACGAAAATAGCCATGTTGAGCTCAAGTGTTTTTATGAGGCAAGTGTTGCAGCACTGAACCAAGCGAGTAGTAGCTTTTAAAAAACTCGAAATTAATTCATTACCTTAACATTCCTTATTAATATTTTTCAAATTCCATTTTTACGCTGACACTTGTGTGATTTCCGAAACAAATTAAGAAAACATGGCAAGTTCCAAACCAGTAATTGGTTATTGGGGAATTAGAGGGGTAAAAACGTCATATTTCTATGTATCATTATCATTACCATTGTTTTGTAGTGTCATGCTTTGATAGTTTTACACATCAGAATTTCTTACAAGTTTCTCACTTAAAAAATATTCTATGAATTTAGCTGTGTCAGCCAATACGGTTTCTCGTTGCTTACCTTGATCTGGAGATAGATGAAAAACGTTATTTATCTTTCGAAGAATGGCAAGCTGATAAATTCAACTTAGGCTTGGAGTTTCCAAATGTAGGTGTTTGAAAAAATATTGATTATTCCTCGTATCGCAAAATGCAACGTTGAAATATTTAAACTTACTACATACCTGTGCAATTTTGTGATGGATATTTTTTTATCAGCTACCATACTTGATGGATAATGGAATAAAACTGACGGAGAGTAAAGCCATTTTAAAATATATTGCTCGGGAGTACGGGCCATCGGTGTATCCTCAAACCAGTGATACAATCAATACGTGTGATATGCTCGAAAACGTGTTGTCGGACGTCTGGCTATTGCTTCTGCGTTACTGTAGCACTGCAGCGGTTAGTTATCGCTCGAAGGAGTTTGTATAAATGACCTCCTAAGAGACATGTTTATTTCAATGTTATGCTGATTATGACTGTACCTATTATTTATTTGTATCAGGAGTCCTTAAAATCTTACTTTGAAGTTGAAACTCCTAAAAAGTTTGGATATCTCAACACTTTTATGGAGAACAAGAAATTCATTCTGGGTGACCAGGTATTCAAACAAAGAAACAATATAGCGTTCCTTACGCTTGATTTTTGAACATCAAAACTACTTAATATTTTCCCCATTTATCTAGATATCGTACGTTGATTTCATGTTATACGAAATGCTTTACCATTTCACTGCGTATGAAGCCACCTACTTGGAGAAATATCCTGCCCTGGTTAGTTTTAAGAAAAGGTTCGAAGAAATTCCGAGTATTGCAAAATATATTTCTTCAAGTGAATACATTAAAGGCCCTTGTAACAACCCAATGGCCAAGATTCCTTTCTAAATTAAAAAGCAGAACATCCATAATTCGGAATGGACGAAAGTCCAATATGGTGTTCCAACACAAAGTTTTACCAAATTATCAATAGAATTAAAATATATGACCTAATATGAAACCATTAGCCAAATATATGAAATACAATTATACAAATAAAATATTTATAAACTGTCTTATTAATTCCATATGCTCAACAAGGCCAAGGTCTTGTTGACAGTCAATACATAAAAAAGGAACCTATATATACAAGTTATATATAAATTTTTCAATAAAAGCATGTGCTATTATTAATATTTTAAAATGTAAAAATTGAAAACGAACAACGAAACCTAAAGGACGTTTTTGACACGAAATCCATTCCAATTAACAACGATTGACACCCTTGGTGTCTTTTGCATGTTCCGCTGGTTCTTAACAACCCATATTTTATGCACCGCCGTATTGTCCTGACGACCCCGAGATGAGAGGTTTTAATTTGCCCCTGCAAAAAAAAACATTCTTCTGCTGCATTTTCGAATTGCAAATTCATCTAACATCATTTTGTTGTAATACCTTTAAAGTCAGTTCAGATCAAAGTTAGAGGCATAAAATATTGTGCAACTAATTAGTTCGAATTAAAGTTTGTGAAGCAAAGAAGGCAAATGTTTGTGCAATGAAGTAACAAACTATTTTTTAATTGTGGGCAAATATATTGGCAACATTGTCATCTTCTCATCTTCCAAACGTGAACAAGCTACATTTGCATACATCCTAAACTTACATAAAAATTGCTCACTGCTCCCACAATGAGGAAAAATAAAGAATTAAAAATGTCCTCGTCCTGTTTTTGTTCGTGAAATTATTCCTATCAACAATGAATGGGCATTGCTAGGTTTCATCAGAAACAAACAATATGCTAATTTGTTAAAAATGCTAAATACGACGTCCACGTCCAGGTGTCATGTGAATTTTGGACCCAATCAAACTTAATTGCAGGATGGTATGCCGTGTATGCAGTTCCAGGAGTCCAACCCCATTCTAGTAGCAGGAGACTCGACCACACGTAGGAACCAGATATTAGGACAAAAGCATACGTTTTCCAGTACTTCAATATGCATTATATTGTCTATCGGCTTTCAGTATTCAACCATACACAAATTTCTCTTGTGGAATTTTTAGATTATTGGTTAAATGATGAGCGAATCTATAAAGTATTTTTTTCAGGGCGATACATAATGCCTGTTTGTGTATATAGTATATGTAGTTTGGTCTATGTATGTACACGTAAAAACGTCATGGATTAGGATTTGTGTAGACCACGAATTATTGTGCATTGTAGGTGTAGCATGTCTTGATAGCATAGCATACGTATTTTGATTAAAAAAAAACTAGTACTAGTAATGCAATATGACTGAAAGAAAATACATTCATTCTTTCTCACTTTCATACGGTTATGATGAAGTACCTACACAAATTTCTTTTGCGATTCACCCAAAACTACACCGATGATGATAGCGATAGCTGGGAAAAGGAATCGACGCTTCAAATTACATTGTTGTTTGTTACAATGTCCTTTTTTACATTCAAGTGCACTACTGGTTAACACCATGGCAATCCTCATGAAAAACAACTATCCCCCGTTTATAAAGGAAAGGTATGTATGTGCAACGCAACAACAGAAAAAAACGTAATATTCATTACTCGACCGAACTCTTACTTTTTTTGTCTGGCTCGTTTATGATAATACAACAGCATGTACCTACATGCACGATATACATACCTACATGTTAACCACCCCACGAACAAAACACACGAATAGCAGACATCTATCCAAGTTTTTAGATGGACAATGGGTTTGTGGATTTGGAACAGGAAAAATGTATCTCCCTCTCTCTCTCCTACAAAACGTCGAAAATGGAACGGTTCGACGCTAACGCTATGCGCTTATATTCTTTGTACATGTTTGCTATCTACACTACTCTTCTCACCGATCTCGGTATCGCTGCAATAAAAAATGTTGCGTATTTCGAAGCTACCAACCTCAACTACTCCTCGTCTGCTTCATTCAATGCTTTGCTTTCGCTGTTGCTGTATTGTAGTCCGTCACAAGTCACAAACAACAGCGGATCGGCGGATGGATGACATGATGAGGATGAGAATTATAGAATTAGATGTGTGCTGTTGCTACACGATGACGGGGACGGTATTGTTTTGAATCTCCATGTTTATGTCTTGCAATAGAGCACGGGACTGGGACACTGGGCCGGACGGACGGAGAATTTCTGGTTTGCAATTTCAATTTTATATTTCTCATTGCATGCACCGCCGTCCGCTTTACTACATGGAAAGTTGGAACAGAAAGAAAGAAAAGCTGCTGCACACACACACACACACACACTGTGTGTGTGTCACAGAAAAAGTTTCTTGCTGTCTGTCTGTCTATATTGCTTTCCATTTACTTTTTATGGGCGACGTTCGTACGTACGTACTTACGAACGACTTTGGTGTACGACATTGACTGTACGTCCGACCGTCTACGGACTTCAGTTCAGAAAGTGCATAAACATAACACGTATGTACTCTGTTCTGTCTGCGGTCTGCTGATCCTTCAATCCTTCGCTTTCTTTGGCTCTTATTCTCCTCGCTTTTTTTTTGTGGAACTTGAGCATTTCGCTGCTTTGCTATTCACTTGATTTCTTTACTGCTCTCTGCTTGCTTGCTCTTGCTACTCGCTGTTTACAATTTACTTTATGCCCATGCAATGCCACGATGATGATGATGATGATGATGATAACGAAAAACTATACAGCGAAACAGCAGCTTTTGTACTGCCAAGTCGCCGTCGTAGCTGTAGGTTGTAAGTAGCAGTGGTAGTTGTACTACTGTACACACATATTATAATTTTTTTATTGAGTTGATGTGAGGAGAAGACGGCTAGTAAAGTAAGTATGTGTGTGTGTAAAAATACATAGATTCTTGCTTTTTCAAAAGTAAGTTTACGTTTAAAATAGATAATCTTCGACGACGATGATGATGATATTGATTGGTATTATTATTTCACTGCTAGCACTTGTGGTGTGTGATGCGTGAGTTTTTTTGTTTAACAATAAACGACGAGTAGATTTTGTTGATTGTATTTTGTGTGTGTGTGTGTTTGCGAATGTGCACTTGAGACTTTTGAGCCAATATATTATAGAGCGACAGATACAAATAAGGCAGCCAACAAGGAGGAAATAAATATGCATTTTTGTCATCAGTTTAAATATTAATTATATTAATTATTTTATTTCATAAATTACATTTTTAGATAGGGTTGCAATTTTTGTTGCTGTTAATACAAGGCATATTTAATAATACAGGAGTTGTAGTAGTTTTAGGTTGGATAAGCGGGGAAGAGCACAGTGAATGTTAAAAGTCATTTTTAATAAACAAACGAGTGATAATATTGCGTCTGCAACGGACGGAACCATTTACTGGTTTTATACTGATGTGTCGTTGTAAATGCAAACCTTTTTAAATTTATATCGGTCACGAAAGACATTTTTATTTTGCCTTACAGCTTTTACACAGTGTCTTAAAGTATATACATAAGTTGACTAGTGCGTGTAAATCATAGTAGTCAAATAATTATAGTCGCAGGTATGTAACCGTTTTATTGTTCATTGGGAGACAAATCTATCGTTAAATCGTTCGAAATTGTTTGATGAATGAGAAAGGGTTAATTAAATGTTGTTGCAGGATAAACAATACTGTTGACAGTTCAAAAGATCACCTTTGGATTGTACATAGCGAAGACGTTTCGTTGTTGTAGTTGATTATTAGCTTATTGTCAATCGTCACGCAATAATAATAACAGTTACCAGCAAAGCACACCGAAGACGGAACGGACTAGCTTAAGCATTTAAGCGCCTTATTCATGGTTCATTTATAAATTGCGATTTTAAACTGAAGAATTTATAGGTGATTTGCCAATATCTATTTTTTTGAATTCCTAACCATTGTTTTTATATACAAAAATGCAATTTGTTGTTCTTTCCTATACTTTGTAGTTGATCTAATGTTTTATTTAGTAGTGAGTTGTATTAATGAAGATTTGTGCTCCCACATTATTCATCATATTATTGGTGTAAAGAAATTGCAAATTTTCTCGGCTAGGCTGCTAGTTAACAACATTTGTACATTTGTATAATTATAATTTATTGAGCGGAGGCCACATGTAAACAAGTTTCTAGTATAGTAATTATTGGTAATTAGCTAGCAATCATGCAATGTTGGGTTGAATTTATAGTAAGATGTAATCATTTCGGACCAACAGCCAAGTGTCGTTTTAACTATACGATGTTTTATCAGTTATCGTGTGTATATATTGATATCAAAGAATTGAAACCAGTCAAATGACGTAGTTTTTTTTAGTGATATTTGTAAATTTTTGGTCGGACATCCGATATGTTGTATGTAACAAAGCTGGCTATCCTAAAATGTATAAAATACTACGAAGTGATTGTAATTACTCGCTCGCTATGCTAATTTTGGTGTTGTTTTACTGTGTAACAAAGTGCTCAGTTCTAACTCTAACTAGATCGTCACATGTATTATTCTTCTTCTTTAGACACCAGATTGCTGCCACAACTATAGGCTCGTAGATGGAAGTACGAGGAAATGATGGGAGACGAGCATAATTGATATTTTTTTGGAAGTTGAAGAATCTTTTCACTTCACATGTGATTTCTTGGCAAGCGCCTTATAGCTAATATTTAAACAGAAATTGGATGTATATGTTGCAAGAGGTTGTTTCATCTTTTATTTTTGTTCAATTTTATGTCTCCATTATAAAACCCACAATTGTAAATAATTGTTCTCCAAACTCTTTTAGACACTCTGGTTTACGTGGCTGCCATTGGTTGATACACCAACCTGCCCAAATTGACAGCAAATTGAGCGATAAAGATATTTATATTAAGCTTGCAGCAGCATCCGTAGACCCTATTATGCCATATACACCTCAGGTAATTCTATGAAACAAAAGCAATAATTATTGTTCAAATTATTCCTATCGACATAGATTAATATCGAAGTATATGCTTGAATTTGTATGCATATAGATCGGTTCACAACTTGAAGCTATGGATGTTGAAGAAGCTCACGATGTATCGGTCCAAAACGCAGTCCCTATGGAGGCTACCAATGGTATATTTTTATAGTTGTTGATCTTACTCGAACCTTTCTCTAATTACAAAGATAAGCGTAATCAACACAACCATAACTTTTGGCTACGTAGTACAAATATAACTCTTAGTTGGAGAGACTGAAATTATAAAAAAAAATTCATTGGGTGAAGCAAATGAACTTTATATTTCATTTGGTGAAACATCCTTAATTAGCAACATTTTTATTTACAACTACAGTAGATAGTAAATATAAAAAAATTACAACATTAAAATCCAAAATTCTTCAAATAACCTACATGCGTAGTTTAAAACTGGAGCGAAATATGTGATGATAAATGTTTTACAATTTTAGAAGTAACCAATATGGAAGAAGATGAAGATGGAGCAGCAAGGTCGGAGGCAACCTTCCGCTTTAAGGTTGAAAATATTTCCAGGCTACGTGAGCAGCTTTTATCTCCTCCCACATACGTCAGAAATCTTCCATGGCGGATTATGGTAATGCCTCGCTCTGACCAGGGTGCCAGCCGGAATATGTCACTTGGATTCTTTTTGCAATGTAATTAACCGTAATTGACACACTTACAAGGAGCTATTCCGTGTACGAGTCGTATTGAACTGCTCGTTTTCACGATTTTTATTTGATTTATTATAAAAGGTAATGGAGAGGCCGAATCATCAAGTTGGAACTGTAGCGCGGTTGCCACACTGAAAATTATATCTCAAAAATCCGGAGTTGAGCCATTTACAAGAAGTATGCTTAGCTATTTTATCTGCGAATGAATGAATTAATGAATTCTGCAAATACCTCCGATTCTCGTTATTCATTATTATCTTTCGTTTTGTTCAACCGTTACAGAAATTAGTCATATATTTCATTCAAAGGAGAATGATTGGGGCTATTCTAATTTCATCGATTGGCCAGCATTGATGGATCCCACCAAAGGATATGTTAAAAATGACTATATTGAGCTTGAAGTTGACGTTAAAGCTGATGCTCCTCACGGAGTTGCGTGGGATTCAAAGAAACACACTGGTTATGTAGGCCTTAAGAATCAGGTTAGAGTTATAAATATGCAAATAATGTTGTTTTATTTTACCATTCAACTGCGTGAAACTGCGTTATTTTAATGACATTTAAACTACTTTTTTCATATTAGGGTGCAACTTGTTACATGAATTCTCTTCTCCAAACTCTTTACTTCACCAATCAGCTGCGGAAGGCAGTTTACAAAATGCCCACTGAAAGTGACGATTCCACAAAAAGTGTAGCGTTAGCTCTTCAACGCGTATTTTATGAACTTCAAACATCAGACAAACCTGTTGGCACGAAGAAATTGACCAGATCATTTGGTTGGGAAACATTAGATTCCTTCATGCAACATGATGTGCAAGAATTTCTAAGAGTACTTTTGGACAAATTAGAGAGTAAAGTAAGTTAACTGGGTGTCTAATCAGTCAATCGGGAATCAAATAACCTATTTTGAATGTAATAAATTACATTGTGCAACGAAAGCGGGCATGTGAGACGTCCATAGTCCTTTTATTCCGCCTAATAAATGGATACTTGTTTGTGTCTGCAGATGAAAGGAACATGTGTAGAAGGAACGGTGCCTAAACTCTTCGAAGGGAAAATGATCTCTTTCATAAAGTGCAAGCATGTAAAGTACGAGTCATCTCGAACAGAAACCTTTTACGATATTCAGCTTAATATTAAAGGGAAAAAAGATTTGTACGAGTCTTTCCGCGATTATGTTGCCACTGAAGTTCTAGAAGGAGATAACAAGTATGATGCTGGTGCTCACGGACTTCAGGTAGTGTACATTTGAATCGCTACGAAAGCATATATCGTACAATGAATTGATATGTTTGACAAATAATCCATGTTTTAAAATATGTAGGAAGCCGAGAAAGGTGTTATATTTACGTCGTTTCCTCCGGTCCTCCACTTGCATTTAATGCGTTTTCAGTACGATCCTGTTACAGATTGTTCTGTGAAGTCAAACGATAGATTTGAATTCTTCGAAAAAATCCAGCTCGATGAATTTGTTAAAGATAAGGATTCTACTCAGCCGAAACCAACTTACACGCTACATGCTGTACGATTTAGATATCAAGCAAATTACTTACTTCCGAAAACAGTATACGAGTCTAAATATTTTGATTGGTTATATGCAGGTTCTCGTACATTCGGGGGACAACCATGGTGGACATTACGTGGTTTTTCTTAATCCTAGGGGAGATGGAAAGTGGTGTAAATTCGACGATGACGTTGTTTCTAGGTGTTCGAAGACTGAAGCTATTCAACATAATTTTGGAGGACAAGAGGTGAGTTACTTACTACTTTAACCTCTGTATATTCTCTGATGGGCGTATAACAACTGAGGTTTCACAAACATTTGCAACAAAAATTTAGATGGATGACTTGCACCCGGGGGTAAAGCAGTCCACCAATGCTTACATGTTGGTGTACATTAGAGATTCAAACCTGCCAGATGTGCTTCAAGAGGTCACGGAAGATGATATACCAAGGGAATTGTTGGAAAGATTGAAGGTTGCACAATTACTTTAGTGTTATATATTTCATCATGTACATGATTCTGAAATTAACAGTTTTTATGCGATTAATGAACTTTAGGAGGAAAAGAACATCGAGATTCTAAAGCGGAAAGAGAGGTCTGAAGCTCATTTATACATGCAAGTAACAGTGATGTTGGAAGATGCTTTTGTGGGGCACCAAGGTTTTGATTTGTTTGATCAAGAGAAAATGAGCCCTGCAGCTACTGCAAATTCTAGAACGTTCAGAGTTTTTAAGAAGACAAAACCTCATGATTTTCTTAAGACATTGTCGGAAACCTTTGTACGTTGGTTTTGTTTTTATTTCAAGTAACGTGCTACTCATTTTTTCTGTTATAAGTACGCTGAATATATTGTATGGTATAGAATGTGGATACGAAACGACTTCGATTATGGCCTTTTAACATGAGGACTACAAAAGTAATACGACCTATGTACTTGGATGTTACTCCTGAGACCAGTAAAACGCTTGAGGACACTCTATACGGTCAACAGATGCCAATATTCCTTGAAATATTACCCAGTGACGATGAAAGAGATGGGCTCCCTCCATTTGACAAAGAAAATGATGTGATACTTTTCATTAAAATGTACGATCCTGTAAACGAAAGTCTCCACTACTACGGTCATTGGTGTGTGCCGATTTGCACGACATTTAGTGAGTTTTTCATATAATATTGTTTTAAAAAAAGTATAATCTGCTGACTATTAGTTAATAATGGTGAAATGTTTCTTGTAGACGATCTTGCCGTCGAATGTCGAAAGCGAGCAAACTTTTCAGAAGAGACACCTATTACTTTATATGAAGAAATCTCGCCTGGCTCAGTCGAAAAGGTCGTTGACATGAACACCAGTCTAGAATCGCTCACAGAGTTGATGGATGGTGATATTGTAGTTTTTCACAGAACTTATGACCCTACGCGCAAGCTTAAATCGGTTACAGACTATTATGTGTATATGCAATACATGTACGTTAAGAATTTGTATAAAATATAGCATAATAACTTCCTTGCTCTTTTTTTGATTTGCTGTTGCACTTATATATTTTTTGTGATCTTGTTGCAGGTATGAAATTACTTTTGTTGACAAAAGCAATACGAATGAAAGCTTTACGTTGGAGATGAGTCTAAAAAGTAATTATATGGAAATGGCTACAAAGGTAGGGCAGAGATTGGGAGTAAACTCATTGTACATTCAATTTTATAGGAGTCAACCTTACAAGTAAGTCTTTTAAAAGTAGGTATACGTTTGTAGTTCTCATTTATTGAATTTTATGAAATAAGTTATTTAATTCACTCTTTGTGATACCTGTTAGGGATTCGCCGGCATTTCCCATCAAATTTGAGCAAGATGGCACAGATTTGTTAACCAAATTGGCACCGGTTCATAAACCAACACGTAGTCCATATAAATTGTTTTACCAAGTTTTAGGAATTCCAGTGACTGAGCTGGAACACAAGAAACAGTTCAAACTTTTGTTTTATTCACCAGAGGAGCAGGGTATGTTTTAATATTCAAAATTTTATATACGCAGTGGTGCTAATTTTCTCGGTCGTCCTGTATAATTCAGTTGATATTTGTATTATTTTTATTTTCAGAGAGGGAAGTCGTTTTTTATGTTAATAAAGCCCCTAGAATAACAGTAGCTGATGTGCTAAATGAAATGTCTAAAGTTGTATCAGATCAATCAGTAACATTACGATTACTGGAAATTTCGGCTCATCGAATTGTTAATGTAATAGAAAATGATGTCAGCGCTGATGTTATCAATAATAATAACTCCCCGAATAGTACGTACTATATATTTGGTAAAATTTATGGAACAATATGTAGTTTTAGTTATTGGTTTCATTAACTAATTTCGCATTTGATACCATATAGGGTATTATCGCGCGGAAGAAATTCCGGACGAAGAAAAGTCACTTGGTCCTAATGAAGTCTTAGTCCAGGTTGCTCATTTCCATAAGGAAGCTCGTTCTACCTTTGGAGTACCATTTTTGATCAAAGTAAGAAAATTTACTATTTTTTCTATTGTATTTTCTCCCACAGTTTCTAAAATTAAAATCTAATTGGTTTTATGCAATAGGTGCGTTATGGAGAGACTTGGTCGGCTGTGAAGCAAAAAATCCAAAATCGATTAGGCGTAAACGAAAAAGACTGGGCAAAAATAAAAATAGCATTAGTTTCTCAAGGAACTCCAGTGTTTTTAGAGAAAGATGAAGATGAAACACCAGTAAAACCCGATCATTTTCAGTCGTACTCGCAAACTTACAGTGGGAAGCCGTGGCTTGGAGTAGATCATGTAAACAAAGCCCCTAAAAGGTCCCGGTACTCCACGCTTGAAAAGGCTATCAAAATTTATAATTGAACCTAGATGGTTTTTATCGGTTTTGTTAATAATAATAATAATATAGATGATAATATTATTTATCTTGTATTTAATCATTTTTGTGCTTAAATTGTATTCTACTACTTACCGAACTTTATAGAAATCACTCTTGAAAATGTATGCCGCAGCAAAAAAGTTACATGCCTACGTATAACCATAAACATTAGGGAATTATATAAAAAATAATGAAGTGTCCTGCTAATTAGAAGGCTTGGCTGTTTGTCATAAAAGATCTATACCTAATGTCGTGTCGCCATATATGAGTAAAAGAAAATTTAACAATCAGTAATTCGTGTCAGTTTGTTCCAAATTTTAAGTTCCCAATTCCCTCTTTTCTCTCTAAGTTGTCAACATGGCGTTGCCAGATTCCTCAGCTCCACCTATTTTACGGTGCAAATAGTAATGACATGCAGCTGTTTGATGTGGATTGTGGATATTGGCTTTTTAACAAAGATTTAGATCGCCTTAATTTTACTTTGTTATAAATTAACTGAACGCCTCATAAATGAACATTATAACGCTAAGTCAAATTCATACTTGTTTAATGAGTTAAAGTTGCAGTTCAGCACATCTCGTTGGTTTTTGCTGTAATGAAATGACAAATGCCAGTTCTAAAGCGTGATGCTGCATAATGTATTCAGATATTCATTTCTTCGTAACATTTGGTGTTAAAAGCATTCAAATTTTATGGAAACAATTACGCACTAATATCCGAACAGTTTAGATATTTATATTTGTGTTTAATTAGAAAATGTCAAACTTTAGCAAAAAAGTGCGAGATTCTCCTTCATAATGTGATAGCCAATTTATTCTGAAGTGTGCTACCAAGTTCGAAAAAAACATGGTGAAAATTATTGTGTGCAGCAACAACACATTGCCTTTGTCATCCTACTTGTACTACAGTACGGTATAGTAAAGCACTGGATTGAATATTGGTCCATTAAAGATATGTTCTAGTTATAATACTATGCCATGTTTAATTTTGCCTTAAAAATTATCAACGACGAACTTAAGGATTTGAGGTGTCATAAAACTTGAGAAGTAAGTTTTCACATGGGGTGATTTGAGCAACTCCAAAAATCCCAGAACATTACCAAAGCGGGACGGTTGTGTCGGGTAATGCTGAGAAGA
Organism: Callyntrura sp. NNG-2020; assembly: GCA_027744055.1. NCBI lineage: Eukaryota > Metazoa > Arthropoda > Collembola > Entomobryomorpha > Paronellidae > Callyntrura > Callyntrura sp. NNG-2020. Next base: position 9,207 of record JAHZNE010000029.1, on the reverse strand, counting down.
ATAAAAGCTTAAGGAAAGAAGAATTTTTTGATGAAGTGTCTCCATGTCTTGCTTGAACTGTTGGACCAGAGTGCCATCTTGCTTCTCCGAATTCGATTCTGCAAGTGTAACAACAAAAGATCTTAATTGCATTTCGAGAGAAAGTACTACATATGGAAAATTGTTGGCGTTTTCTGTCGTACCGTATAAACCATGTTTGAGTTAAATAAAACTTTATCTATGATGTACTCACCACTCAGTGTAAGAATCAGCGATTCCAGAAATGAAATTTCAATGTGGCCGAGAGAAAGTTGGGTACATATGTTGGCCAGGGTGCGCATAAAATGGCTGGATTTAAAACAGTGTAGTATGTTACATCGACCACGTGTATTTTGAAATCCAATTAATCACGTTGTTTCTTAACTTTTTGCCATACCTTGATGTTAATGCATACTCACATCGTGATGCGGCCAACTGATTGGAAAGCAGAGCATTTGATGAAAATATTCCCAGGGTACTGAAATGTAAACCTAAAAGTTGATACCAATTAGAATGCAGTATAGCGTCTTGTATTGTTTTGGGGAAAAGTGTGAATGGAGGTTGAGCACGAGCATGTTGTACGCTGACTGTCAAAAGATTGAGATAGAAGCTTCCTGTTGGCACAGAAAATGCATCGCTTTACTTACTACCACAATACGAATTTTGTGCATTAAATATCTATACCTCTATACCTTGCCAATGCTCGAAAATTGCTGACCAGCCACTTGCAGAGCTATAACCTTCAAGTTTCTTCGCAACATCAAATATACTTGAGAATGGGACGGGTGGTTTGGATATCGATTGATTTAACTGCGCTGGCAATCGTGACGCCATAAAAGGGGGAGGAATCTGTTGCTGTCCGCCATATAAACCAGAGGATGGTAAATGCTTGACATCAAAGCTGCTGGTAAACAACAAGCTCTGCAAAGGTTGCAACAAACTGCCTGCTCCGACCGGGGTATTCAGTGCTGATTTGAAGTGGTCCCACTTAATGGACGCATTTTCCCGATTGTCAGAGCTTCTGGCTGTCGACGTAGTTTTCAAATCTATTGGTTTTGTTTCTGTCAATGGATTATCTACTGGCTCATCATGAGTGGTTGAAGATAGTTGGTTAGGGGGTGATGATTCATCTGACGCGTTCCGTACATCAGTCGGTTCCATTAAGTTGCTTGTACTGGAATCATTTTTTTCATTTAACGATGCCAAAGTTGGAATGTCAAAGCTAGTTTTCGAGCAAGATGCCTTTGTTGCATTTACAGCATGATTTCGAACGACGCGGGGATAAGAGGACATTTTTGAATGGGAAGAACTCCCAAATAACTTAGACTTTGAACCTTTCCGGGGTCCTCTTTCTTCTTGAACCGCTACGACATAAATCATATAGCGTTACATAAAATAGCATTGCATTAACTATTTAATAGTTTACATGCATGATGGAATCCACACCAAAAGCCAAGATTGTGTGTATTTAAAAATCATCCCATGTTCAACCTTATGGATAAACTAATACTTCATTTGCTATGCATGAAAGTGAACGGCCGGTTGATCAAAAATGAAACAGCATACGCACTGAGGGAGCACGCTCCCCTTCACTGGTAAAATAAATGTATTCATGAATATTTAAAAGTCCTCCCATTTGTCAAATTAGCCCAAATGACAATCAAAAGTTGCACAATCGCAACATATGCTTACACAAACAACGAACATCAAAGCATCATGTATTCTACCACCTCGTCAAGATATATCGTATGACGTATGACTACAAGCAGAGCGATGAAATGCAACGGAAGATCACGTAAATTATGAATGTTACTTTAAAATGCACTAGTCATACGCGCAAGCAGTGCTGTTACACGTTATGGAAAGTAAAAATTTTAAAATTGTTGTTATTCTGACTATATTCTCTAAAACTTATTATATTATTACTGATGATACCTGATACCAATATGTGTATGCACTTTTCCAATGAACGGGAATGGGGCATCATGACTCGTGAGCTGCATATCCAACTCATAAACATGTACTATCTATTCGGGTAGGTGAAAGTCGAAAATAATTTTGTAGCATTGGTGCTTGCTCAAGGCAGGGCACATCATGTGTTTCTTTTCTTTCTCATAAACCTGTCACCGCGTCATTATCTTTTAAGATCCATCGTCTCTTCAATTTATCGTTTAGTCAACACAAGTGAGTTTGCTTTGATGCATTTCTGAGAAATAAATAAACAGTAGGATTGTTATTTCTCCGTTTTTTACTATTGCTATACTCAAGAAAACGACTCGAATCGACTGTCTTCCTCTTTTATAATATACCTATGTATGCTTTTATCTCCGAGAAATTTTGTCCGTTTCAAATAGTACAACAATAACATGAATAAAAGAGGGCGTTGAATAGGTCTGACGAAATGTTTGACACCTTTACCTTTTGCTCTTTTTCACTTTTTGACTGCCACCAAGTTAATGTTCATGTTAAAAAATAATAAGAAATATGTCTATTTGTTTTGTTAACGTTATCTGGATATACACCGCATATATGTACACCGCATTTGTGTACCAGTTTTCTCATTTTTCATGCTATCTGGTACGATATAAAAAAATGTAACTATACTATGATGATGTAAGATGGACATAACTGTCATGTATGCATTCCCACTTTTACTTTAGTCGACAGTGACAGACAGTGATGACTTGCAGCATTAAAGTTACTGAAGCTTCACACTTAAAAAAAACTCTCCCTCCGTTCACTTACGAACACTCTTGAAAATAATGCTAAACTGAAGTGCTTGTGTGTGGGTTTTGGTATTTGCTGACATTACATGTGTTTTACATTGTTGCATACTTAAATAGGTAGCCGAGTGCGTGTTTTGTTGTCTTCCAATTGGCAAAGGGTACAGCGAAGAAGGATTTCAGCTTATTAAAAATTAATGAGTAAAAAGTTACATTTGTTTATGTGTTATTGGTATTACCAAGTACATAGCATACCTCATACCGAACTGATGTGTATGATGTTCGTGTTTTATTTAACGTATTGAATATACGATCATGATAAGCATTTTGTACACTATCCCTTTCTCTGTGGATAAGGGTTTTGTGTGGATGCCAATGATAAATTAATGTTTGTATGTGTGCTTTAAGGTGTAGAGCTGATTTTTAATAACATTGCATGTATAAGGGTTGAAACTTTCGAAGCTGAGAAGAAAAGAAAAAAGCAACCTCACCACCTTCGTGTAATGATAATCATTATGCTTCTTGCTTTCTTCCTAATAGTTACACAGCAATCCATACATTTTTTAGTGTTACAAACAGATATACATGTATAATATTATTTATGGGCATAGGTACATGTGTACCTACAATTTGTCATACATACTTTACAACAAAGTGTATTATTATTATATACTGTGCAGCACACCAAGCCAAATAATATTCCATGCTTGGATGAACACGTACATATGTCTTGATAAAACATGAATTCAAACCGATCGGTAGGACTGAAAAGTGATTATGCTTTAATGAGATTGATTTTTTGAAAGTGGCAGTGAGTATGTCTATGAATTTTTTCTCTTATCATGCAAAACATGAACTTGTTTAAACATGACACGTACATGTATTAATAAGTTTCATGATTTTTCTGACTTACCGTGTTTATTCATGTTAGCATCGAGACATTTTTGAAGACGACAACCAGGACACCAGTTTCTCCTTGTCTTATCGATGACGCAGTCACCATTTCCAGCTGTTGAAAAAAGTCATTGTTTTTAATTAATTCCTCAAAAATTAATGAATTTCTGAATTTTCCATTGTAAAACAAATTTCTGATATAGAATCATCGTCAATGACAAGAAATAATGACAACCACAAATACGGTTTGATTGAACTACGTAGAATATAAGTATTTATTTTAATTAAAAGATAAGCATTTGAAACGTAATCTCACCCACGCATGTATAAGAAATATTGCGTCGTATAGATCTTTTAAAAAAGCACGAACATCCGTCACAGCAAAAAACGCCGTAATGTTTTCCATATGATTTGTCTCCACACACTTTACAAGACACCGGAACCGGAAGTGTCCGTCCTACCGGGTAAAGGAAAGCTTAATTAGTATGCAATTGGATCTTGCGTTCACAATTAATTATTCCTTACACACCAATTAAGTTTTAGGAGGAGTTTATTAGTTATAAAATTACCATAACCTACCCATTAGTGAAAATATTTAGAATGACAATATGATTATATTGTTAACTATTATTGGTAAGTGAAATATATCTTAACTAGTTTGCTTGTTATAAAAAATATTAATTTGCTGGGGTTTTATAAATAGTAAAATGTAAGTTATATACTTTCACTGACTATGAGGCAATAATGTTTGTACACAAGCACCTTTACGTTAGGCAAACAGTGAAAAGGTTCATGAATGTATACTAGAGGGACAATTTGCTTTGATCAGTACTGTTCAACCTCTTTCTTCGAACTGGTAGGGTTGATTTTAGTTTAAAAGTTAAAGGACAAATAGCACAGCTAAGCGGGAACAAATCATACAAAATGCGGCGTCTCTTTTTTTTAGAGAACTTTGTCCATACATCATGCATTGTATCTCCACGCTTAAAGTATTTCGTGGCAGAAGCACCTGTAGTCATGTCATGTCGTGCGAAAAGCAGTGCATTTATAATCAACCCGAAGTGTTGTCGTACATTGTATTTACCGGAATACTAGAGCCATTTCCCGGACCCCGATTTTTGCTCTAAGGACATGTGCATGTAGTGATGTAGTGGTAAATAATAAACGCTTGAATACAAAAGATACGAGTAAAAAAGTAAGTACAATAATATTCTTTTTAAATACATGTATCTGACTGTATTATGGAAAAATAGTAAAACGGTATATTCCATTAAAATATGTGTGCTGGTGCTGCTGGAATCGTAGACCGGACAAAATGTTGCTTTCTTTTGATATGGCATGACATGATTGTAAAAGAAGACAGGAGGATAATGTGCACACCACCATAATAATCACAAGACGTGCCACTTACTTCTGCTGTATAACCTTTTGGATTGGGTCACATTATTTGTAAAACATGACAGCTACGCTTTCCTCACTTCACCGGATAGTTATACCACTGTAGTGCGATTGTCAGCTTACTTTTTTTGTCCCAGTCGGTTATCAGAGTAGATAGCTAGACGCGGCTTATATTTCGTATTATCATTGCTGCTACAACCGTAACGTATTAAGGTCGTTGTTCAAGTCTGAGGAATGGTTGCTCCCAACTTTTCTCTAAGACTTTCACCGTTTTTGTGATTACATTATATCATAGTTATAACTTTAGATGAAATGAAATTTTCTCAACTTCTGCTTGTACAAATACATATGCACATATCGACAAATAGAAAAATACAATACATTTGGGTATCAATACCTGGAAGAAACCACGATAAAAAGTGGGATTACATGTTACGTGTGATACAAACAAAAGACTTTACACTGTTTCCCCTCCTTCCTACTAAAATGCTGAATTATTTATCGAACTACTGTAGATAAGTTCTCCTCAGCAAATATCTTTCAACTTGTAATAAGTAGACAAAGAGGTTATTAAGTGTTCACTTATACTTACTTTTACAGCAAATAAGTAGCATCGGACAAAACTATAAAATAACATTTGTGCAAGTTGTCTTTTCATGCACGTTAAATTCCCGTTGAAATGAAAAGAAAGAAAATATAATTTGTAGAGCGAATACTGTAAAATGGTCTATAATAATGTATTGTTGGTTTTATCGTGTCTTTGTATGACGAATTTTTAGATGATATATATGACCCTCAGATTCAGAAAGCACAAAGAGTAATACGCAACAAGAGATGATTGTGGTGAACCATTCAAGGAAAAAAACTAGATAATCCTATGTAATTATATCATTTAAAATGAACGGTGGATGGAACTCTTCATAAAACTTTGGTGGTGGCAAGGTAGTATTTTAGAGAAAACTTTTGCTTTTCAACATTTTATGAATTTTATATAAAAAAGAACATCGAGCACGTTCGTACTACATAAATATGTCGTGTGAAATGAAAAGTTAGTTTTTATTGAACTGGCAAGGAAAGAAGAGTACAAATGAATTCAAATAACAAATTGTTAGGCAATAGTTTTTGGTAAGCAAGTCTGTACTGCACTACAAGACCACTGTCATTTATTATTATTAGTTACATCCAAGAGTTGATAGAATTAAGTTTATTACATGGGTAAATATTGTCCTGATGGTATAACTTCAAGAGAAGGAAATTATCCAATGTTAGTTTTTTAAAATGCTAGAATAAATAAATATGAATAACACGCTGGGTGGTTCTCTTCAGATCAAAACTTCCTTGTTGTTACTGAAAATACAATGAAAATGTAAAAATATATACCCACCTGTAATTTAGAGCAGAAAGTGTGACAATGATGCTGAAATCATAATACGTGTTATACATTATACACCTTTCAAGCACTGTCTGCTCAAAGACAATATTAACCTAGAATCACTGAATTTTTAACAAAACACTTTGTACTTACTTGGCTCCAAAAGTCTGACAATCATAAATGCCTGGAAAACTGTAAGTGTGGTTAGAGGTCGTATCAATACTGACGCAATCAAAATATTTTTTGTTTTCATGTAAGCCATCACTCATTGTTCGGGCAGGGGCCGTGTCTGATGTTTTTTGGTTATAATGTCGTTCAAAGTCGTTATCAAATTCAAAATTAAGCCCTGGTTCATAGCTTGATGATCGACGCTGGTCCTTTGTATGCAATTTGTTAGTGTCCAAGTTATCGTCAACCGAGTCGAATTTAAAGTACGAGTTCTTTCTCCTGTCGGTAGGAAGTTGAAAAAACTTGCTGGCTTTCTTTTCGTCAAATATACTCGAGCGAGGACCTTGGCGGCGGGGCAAATCGAGAAGGATGGACTCGGTATCGCAGTCGATATCAATATCGGCATCGGCATCTTCTTGAGGTTGAACATTGCTGTAAAATTGGGGAAAAAACCATTATTTTGTTACAGTAAGTTTCTTTTTCAGGAAACGTGTTTTTTAGTTGAAATGAAATTGAAAACATGAAATTTTTAGCTAAAGTACAATCAGAATCGGACTTCCTATTAAAGCTTTAATGATATTCAGACCCTCTGTCGATTTTTACAGTAGGAAATCCTAATTTCATATTACCTGAGGTACTGCAAAGGACACATATCCGCCACCGTTGTTGATGCCGAAGAAAAATCCCTGTTTCTCTTTACATCTACCTTTTTAATTATAATCCAACGAAGATAAAATAAAAACAAAATGAGAGATAAGAAAATTGTACCGAAAATTACTACTAAAAATACAGTATCCGTTAACAAAGGTTCTGTTCCATCCATCCTCTTACTTAACAGAAAATTATATTTTTTTATCTGAAGGTACTGAACGCATTTGTTTTTAACATGCAATAATGAAACGAAACACCACAATTCTGAATTCTCTGTGCAACTTTCTCCGATCATGGGAAGGATGCGTAAATGACTGGGAGATAATATTTGCACATTTTAAAATACATAGCCATATATTACTCAAGTTATGCGGTGCCGAAGCAATGTTAGCACTAATTAATGGAAGAGACTAACGTGTTCGGTTCGGATGAAAAGTGATTTTTAGCATCATATTCAATATTGACATACTGTTTTGCAATGGTGAAAATATGAACAGGCGTAGGCAATAGGTACGTATACTTATAGTGTAGTTCTAAGTTTTCCACGACGATGGAAATTGAAACGTTGGGAGAGGCGGATGACTTCATGACTTACCCTTTACCCATCGTGAAGTGTATTGTGATCTTTATTACCGACGGAAAACGTTAAATTTTACTGAAAGGTTTTACTCAAATTTCGGAAAATGGAATCTATTGTATTGTAATATATTTGCATTATATACCGTGTTTTGCTATCACTCCTTTCTGTTTTCTCCACTATGTTGTAATACAAATGTTAGTCGGTCCTGTTGTGTGCGCTTTCTTATGAACTAGATTTGCAGTTATAAATCTACTAATACTTTGCTGTTTATGAGATTTAATCTTTCTTTAAATTTATAATGAACTCAATAATAATGCAAAGGAATGTCAATCATTTTTTGAGAAGATTGCATAAAAAGCAGAGAATTTTACAGATCATATTTTGGGAGATATGATTTAGGTTGACATTACAATGCGTAATTTTAACTAAATGATGCAACTTTTTGTAATGATTTAATAGTTGCATTCACACAAAATCACGCACTTTTATGGAAACCGCATTTTAAAATCCATCGTACCTTGCTGATAATTGATTTCAATTTTAATACAGGATTACAGGGCTGTTTTGAATGAAGGAGGGAATACACGTTTATTCAGCTGCTTATTTACGACTGGTTACTTGGTTTTGTAATAAGTCAAGACCTACTTTGCGATAGCTTTTAAAATTTGATATTTTTCCACCCTGTAGTGAAGCAGAGGGATCGTACGTAACGTATAACTCAATTACTTAGGCCAGACCCACTCTGTGCGACTCCACATTTCAGGTAAAATCACATTATGAATTGACGTAGATAGCAGGTATTCGCATTTTACATATAGGTTATACATACTTATATGGTTGCACGTATAGTAGGGAATACTGTTAGTTGAGACATAAATACAACTTTTATGAGTCGATGTACTATGATTGCTAATTATTATCACGGAACTCACAAGAAATATGTCCAGGCCCAAGAGCTTTGCCCTTTCAATCTAATACTTACAGGGGCAGAGAATCCACGCTGACATTGTTACATCTACTCAAATTTTTCCCTGTTTATTTTTTACCGGTTCTCTTAAAAATGATACTTTTCGTACTTATATAATGTTGAAGTTATGAACTAGCTATATTATTAAAGAGTTCACCATTACATTTTATTTTAATTCCTTAGCAAGAAAGACGATGCGACGCGGGGTATTGCAAGAACATTTTATGTAAAAATGTTAACTAGTACAGAGCCCAAAGCCCTTACTTGTCCACTATTTCACCAAATAAATCTATGAATATTCATGAGCTATTTACTACGTCTATTCATAATTTTGCATTATGAATGAAAACGTTTACCAACGAAATGATTAAAGTATATGGTTGAATGCACATACGAGGGAATGGGCAGTGTTGCATTGAACGGCATTCCGCCGTAT
>JAHZNE010000028.1:0-11665 GCA_027744055.1 Callyntrura sp. NNG-2020 | reverse complement strand
AATGCGCACATATAGAATACCGACACATAACAAAAGTGAGCCTTATAATGACATGTCAAACGCTTTTTGTACTTACAGTTGTATCTATTGTGAGTAAGGCATTGACATTTAAAATACAAACTCGCCAGTTACAATTGGCAATGCAACGAAATTATCATTAGAGCAACGACAGTTTCATTCACACAAGAAAAGGAAATTTGGGTACATCTTTCGGTGCTTTTACCTCATCAAAACTCATTATCTCACTCATCCGACACTTTGTGAAGAATTAATAATCGGTTGTTATTTTGACGTTATATATATTAAAGACACTCACGTTAAAATCGTTGTCGCCTCCATAGACATTAAGTCAATGAACAAGTCTATACTTTCTACGTTGCACATTTGTTGAAAATACAACGTTGAGGAAAAGATAGAAGTTTTGAGTGTGAACGATAAAGATGCGACAATTTATACTCTTCGTAACAGTGCACCGACGCAACGATAGAAAGGGCCTTTGTGTTCCACATCTGTGTTAGTAGGGAGAGCTCTGATGTTTTTCGCAATCAGAAGAGCTGTTATCGCGTACATGATTCCTTGTATCCACGTTAAGATCTGCATGTTATCCCAAGGGAGCAAAAATTAATTACGTTATTCTGCTAAATTAACCATTGACATGGATTCTTTGAGTAATTATTTTAATTCTCTTTTACCCCAGCCGCAATTTTTTCAGCATATCTGAAATTCAATTCAGTATTGGGCCAGGACTTTTCCGCCCAAAAGTTTTCCCCAACTGTTCGTGCATTCTCAAACGAATCATTGATTTGTTGTGCAGACACTATATAAAGTGATCTCAGCCGCCCACAGCAATACCGCCGAAACCTTGTGAAAACGTAAGTCTACCATGCATAAATTCACTCTAGTCGAAGAATTTGGCACCATCACTGTTGTCACCAACCCCACCAGCGACAAGAGAAAAGATGCAAAAATCATTGTTACGTAGAACTGTTCCATCAGGTTATCTGGACAATTGGGAACTTCCGACTCTTCACAGAAGATGTAAAGCTGGTTCCATGATGAATCAAAGTGGGAGTGCAACCCCACACCCAATACAACGGCACCCAAAATCTACCAAAAAGTGTCGAATCGTCAAGGTTAGTTTGAAATCTCAATAAATGTTTACTTTACTTACAACGGTGCTTATTTTGCAGATGGTCGCAGGTGTTTTCAATGTTTGGTAGTCAACGGAGATCCTCATTTTGGTTATGTACAAGGAAAATCTCGAGTAGCCGCTCCAGAATTATATCGTTACTGATTCATCACCTCACGCTTATGTGCTACACGTGATCTATTACGTTCCATAATTATAAAATCAGATGCCGTCGCATCAATGACACGCAATCTATTACTACTTTCATTTTCTCAATGACTCCAGCGTTTCTATGATCACGTGTCGTGACAATTAGCATGTTGAGTTCATGTGAGGTGGTAGTTTATTATCGCATTCTAATGACTATGAGTTTTTCCATTTCTCACAGGAATACTTTTGACATAGCTGGAAGCATTTTGGTCATTTTAGTGACATGCACATCAGTAGTTACTGATTTTTAATTTTGTATGCTTGGATTGGGAAAAAAACACATTTAGAAAGCATTTACTCTTCACGCGCCTAAACAAAAATGACGTGGTACCCTCTATACAGTGCCGTTCCTAGCCAGATTGGGGCCTGGAGAGCACCCCCCAAGTGGGCCCTCCAAAAATTATAACATTTAAAAGTAGTAAGACTGCGCACAAATTTCTATTTATTTTCAATTTTAGGCACATTAAATATTGCTTCATTCAAAACATGCTCTGATAAGCCATATAATTTTTAGAAATTTCTAAGTGCTCAGATTTTTCATGAACCCTAAATTTCTGATGGGTCCGAATTTCTTTAGAAGTTCACATTTGTGTCTCATAGATGTCCAAAATCTCGTAGGAGTCCCAAATTCTCGTGTCTCTGAGAAGCTTGAAATTTTTTAGGAGTTTTAAATTTCTTCGGAGCATGAAATTTGTTATGAGCTCGAAGTGTTTTAGGAGGCCCAAATTTCTCAGGAGCCCTAAATCTTTAGAAGACCCAAACTTCTCAGGAGCTTTAAATTTCTTAGGAGCATGCAATTTCTTAGAAGCCCAAAGCTTTTTAAAAGCCTCAAATTTCCTAGGACCCCCACATTCAAGGGCCCACATTGCAACTACAAAAACCTCAAAAACTAAAATTTCGTTCCAACTTAATTTATAATTACACTACGCAATTGACGGATAAAAGTTGTAGGGTTATTTATTAAGAAACATTTTAACATGGAGTGTCTTCCTGCATGGAATTCAGAAACATACATCAGTGGAGCCTGGAGGATCTTGCAATATATGAATAGTTCAAGTTTTGAGAACGAATTGTTATTTAGTATTATTGTAATAAAAACATATTGTAATAATATAACATTGAGTATCTTGAATTAATATTAAATCATCATAAACTTACAAAACGAGAATTTATTATCTCTCCCAATACCCAACAATTGTAATTTGTAAATAAACGTAAAAATATGTCTTGAGCATATAATCAGCGTGAGGCCGTCAAAACATTTGTTTCTACGGTATCTGCCATATCATTAAGTCTAGCTGAATGAAGTGCTTTGATCAAATACTGTAATGTAGTGTTGCTTCCTTTGTCGGACCACTCCGCAATTACACCAACCAGTACATCCTCTAGAGTTTTCAAACTATTTTATATTTTGTCATCATTGATTCGATCAATTATATGGTAATCTAAATCCAGTTCTAACGCCAACACCGTCCATCTGCTGTAAAAATGCTGAAGGATGCCGCCTGTGATAACACTTTTACAACATTGTTGACTGTGAAACCTAAAATAAATTTTATAAGATGAATATCATTTGATTCGGCAACACCGGCAGTTGAAGTGTTCATAAAAGAGAGATAAAGGATAGATATTTATCATAGAGAATAAATATACTCTAATTGACGTGAGTGCAATCATAAACCTTGGTTTATAAATGTTGTCACATGTTGTTAGTAATGCCGTCAGCAAACACAAATGACATCTCCATATGAATGGTAACATGTCTGTAATCTCCTTCATTTACGTAATAAACGGTCATCAACATTAGGATTGCGTATTACATATTTATTACGCCCATTATTTTCATTTATGCCGTCCGTTGGGTTGAGAAAATCGGTAGAGTTAAGTTCTTTTAGATTATAAATACCAATGACGTAATAAGCAATGATGAATGATGAGTCATAAATGGATAAATACAAAGGTTTTATTGAAAAAATCAAGTCATCAACAAAATAAGTGCGACGCTGCTGATGTTTTATAAAAGTATATGTAGAAAGATGCCACAGATATGTCATTTGCACCTTTTAATATTAAGAATGGTATGAGCATTCACAAATATTAATTAACATACATTTATCTGATTTTGTTAGAACGAAATGTAATGAATTTAATGTTTTGTCTTGCAAAATTAGTCATAAAAATCATCGAAAATGTTCCACTATGTGGAATATTCGTAATTTTGGAAAACCACATTTGAAATATGATTTCATCTAAGTATGGTTATAATCTAGCACGACAATTAAACCTTACTTTAATTGTCGTCAAACTTGCGCTGCGCTCAAACAGTTCCAAAGCTGGTGTTATTAATATACAGGTTAAGTAGATTTAAAGCAGGTGCACCAACTACTTCTGCAGAAGGAACATTTGTCACAACTTCAAAATGTTGGCTTACTATTTAAATGTTGAATCTGTTGTAAGTTGTTGTGTGCGCAGCATTTATGTTTTTTGTTACCCACAGTATCTAAACGATTTTTCTCTACCATTCCGGGAGTAAAGCAAATAATGGGTTATGTCACTGTTAAACATCATATATTGGAAGACTGATAAAGTCCGGACTTCGTGAATTTTTGAGATTGTCTTTTGAGAAAAAATACATATGAATCATGGCTTCACTATTCAAAAAAGTTAGAGGAGAATAGAATAATAGTAGAAGAAATGCGTAAACAGAAGGGCTTCTTATAAGTATTACTGCTTTTATATTATATTATTCTCAATGAGTTTTATATTCGTGCAAGCGGACAACGGAGGCTACACTCACAAGAGGTTTCAAGGAAGCGGAAGTGTTATCTTCCCGTCGGAATTAGTCCTCAGAAATACAGCTTCCTTCCGTGTTCAATATGGCTTCAGAATGTCGTGCTCCTTTTATTGNTCGGAATTAGTCCTCAGAAATACAGCTTCCTTCCGTGTTCAATATGGCTTCAGAATGTCGTGCTCCTTTTATTGAACTTTTATTGCAAACTTCCGTTGTAAGGTACTTTATAATTATCACAGTAGAAAGCGTGCATACGAGCAAACACAGCCTTGGCGCATGTTGATACGTACAACGTATAGTAGTACATTGTACTGTTCATCACTTTGTAGTAAAAATCGGTTATAACTATTAAATGTGAAAGTCACATTTTTTATACGAACGTTGTTTCTACATTCGTAATTAGGATAATATTTGTGAAATAATTCCATACGTTTCACCTAAATCCGTAGAACAAAAGGCAAATTACTTTTTCTTTACTGGAAAAGCAAATCAAAGTTGTTATTAGTTAATACTAAGTTTATATTTTTCCCATTTCCCGAAAAATTCATTTTTTGAATAAAAAATAGAGCTTATCGTTTAACAAAAGTAGTTACTTTTCCTTTCAAGTAAATTAAACTTAATTTATTTAATTCTGACAAAAAAGCTTCTTTTATTTGCATCAGACGGAACAACATATTTTTGAAACAATACATTTAAATTACTTGGAGTAGTAGTGCTTGGTTTCCAAAAAACGGAATTGTAGATCACTGACCACTAGTTTAAGTGTTGAGTACTTTTTTATCTGTTGATTTAACCATAACATTGGTCTGCTGAATGATTGAGCGAAGGAAGCAAAACATAAATACGAAACTGAATTGTGTGCTATGAGAACCAGCCTCTTCTAATTAACGAATTGAAACCAGCTTTCTTAGCTAAGCCATATATCTATATTTATCAACTTAAAAATTACAAATCATAGAAAAAAATGATATAATACATTAGCAACACACTTCAACTACTCAACGACCTTTCAGCATACTGGTTTAATTATATCTTTTTGAATTAAATATGTGCTCGGCATTACATATTAATGTAGGTGGCTTTGATCTAAAGCATGTATATACCAAATCATCTTATTTCAAGCATCCTCACATTCAATAAATGCTGAAGTTTTTGGCAACAATTGTAAACTTTTATGAATACGGTGTATCAAGTGTACTACTTTTGTATATTTTATTTTTGATTGCTCCCGTTTCTCAGTTTATAAAAGGCGACGTTGTGATGAATTAAACATCGTGGTAAGTGACACCTTCCCCATTAAATTCTCAACGTCCTTTCCACAGAGTAACGGAATTGTAGCCTTCTCAAAGTTGACTCAAGCCTTAATTTAAAATGTAACAAAGTAAAAATAAGTGAGAATTAGAACAATAAGAGTTACTCAAAGGGGCACAGGGGGACCCTTCTCTCACACTCAGTTTCCCAAGGTAATTCCCATAAGGATTTTCTCATATTGTCAAAAACTGATTTTTTTATTCTTTTTAAAAGAACGTGTCGTCGGGAGCTTTATATTGATAATAGCATTGCTACATAAAAATATGAAGCCGATCGCTGTGATAGAGTCTCCGTTCTTCCCTTTTTGCTTGTGAGTGCAGGAAAAAAGGTATTCACATATGCATACCTCTACCATACGTACGTGCAAAGACATGATTCGATTGCCAAAACCCATAAATTGCTTCTCAATCTGTTGACTTCTTACAGTCTGCTTTTTCGTTACGTGTCCGAGCACGGGTTGTACACACTCATATTAAACAATCGAAGTAACTTTTCTGCATAGTATCTAAAACGTTAATATATGTTATTCTATTGACAACAATAATTTCAAAGAAATGAGATAAATGTGAAGAGAAAATAAATAAATAAATAAATAAATAATAGATAAATGATTCGGCTTATGTACTCTGGCAATTGACCGTGCTGACGTCTATGAATTGAACATTACGACACGGGTGCAAAAAGTTAATTGACCGCTACTAATGTTACCTAAATACACATATTTTGTTGCATTACAAATCTTGTGTATCATTATGCATATAGAGGAAAAACATAATTTAAATGAATTTATGTTTTAGGCTCATTCTAACCCTAACTCTTTGCTTTACCCTTACAGTGCCATGTATATATATTAAACTACAGCAACAAAAGCAAATTCCATTACTTCAATGAAAAGTACTCAATGTCAAACGTGAAATATAAATATTATTGCTGTCCAACCACGTGAGAAATATATGTAAGGTCAAATAAACGTAGTACTTAAAATGAGCGCCCTCAAGCTAAAATAAGTCCTTTCAAAAACAGAGTTTGTATAAGTTTTCGTTTTCAGCATAATTTGCAAAAGAGAATGAGTATTTGCGTTTTGAAAATGTGTACTCTTATTGAAAGTACGGGAAATATACAAGATAGAACGAAATACAAAAAATGAACAAAAACTACCGTGGATTCTCGTGGAAAGCTTGACAATAAAAAATTTCCTTTCAATTTTTTCCACCAAACAATCCCGTGTTATCTTTCATTTAAAAGAAAATGCTTGTTTTAAGTAAATGTAAATACTTCAGAAAATGTAATTTTCACATTCAAACGAATATTTTATTTAAAAGTTGATTATTCAATAAATTTAATTATTTGCTATCGTAAATCCGGGTACGTTGCAGAACGTGGATGTACACTGTTCCTTTCAGATTTCAGTAATAGATTATTAAAGGTATTTTGTATTAAGAAATTACCTCATACACTACCAAATACCAACAGTTAGGAACACATTTAGCTATAGTAATAATAACATTATTTATATTTTCGTTACCATAAACACCATAAACAATTTGGAGCACAAATTAGAAATAAAACTACAATTGTCTAAATTATACTAAAATTTTTGTAAATAATTTTTATAAACGTTTAAACTTAAATCATTGCACATTCTAATTGCATTGTTTTTTCATAACCACATGTATCATACTTTAGTTAAAATGCGAGTTTTTTCCGTTTAAAAATTGTCTGACCATCTCTATCATATCTGAGGTTTCCTTTTTAATGTATTCGATAGCTGCATTCAATGCAGAGCTAACTTTTTCAACAACCATTTCCAATGTATCCATGAACTTGCGCATGTATATCAAAACAACATTGAAAAAAGCTAATATTTTGGAAACGATTTTTTGGAGGATATTTTTCTCATTTTTATCCTGCAATTTATCATACAATTTATAGTAAGATTTTTCCAGAGCAGCAGTGTTCTCTTGCATTTGAACAAATTGCTTTCTAATGGAATCTTCATCAACAGGGCCAAAACTGTATTTTAAAATATTTTAAAATATACAACATTAAAAATCTTAAAATTATGGATATTGAAATGTACGTATCAGTATCATGAATATTGTTTGCCTTACCAAGTATCAAACACTTTTCGTATTAAATCAAAAAGTGCTGTAATTGAAGAAGAAGTCTGCATCTTGAAACTTTCCGGTTCTGCCTTCTTAAAACGATGTTGGGAAAATGTTTCAACGACTAGATTCTTACTCGATTTTTCTAAACCAACAATCACCTCGTCGTGAACGGAAACATTGGAAGACATAGTGCTTTAGTATCGTTTTAGCCACAGTCTGGTAATGAAGATATGATCATTTACGATGACTATGACTTAATGAAATGAAGTAGAATGAAGCACAGCATGAATATTGAATATTACACAGCTATCATTTTGTAAGCAATTCTTGCATAAATATTATTATTGAAATCGATTTTTACTGAATAATTTATAAGTGCAAGTTAACATGAAAACGATCAAATGAAAACTTTTTTGTAAGGTTTGCTGCTCCCTTTATCAATTGTATAAATTAAAACTGTTTGAGTTTAGTACATGTCCATAAGTCAATATGGACGTAAATCACACATAACTTGTCATATTTATATACCAGCAACTGAAAGTATATACACTAATTCTTAAATAAATTTTGCATACCTTAAGAGATTAATATGAAATATAACTCTTTTTAAACTGCCTTTCCTGAAATAACGGCTAATCTTTTCACTGTTTATTTTAAATAGGACAGTTTCCTGCATTTATATTTATATAAATGTTTCTGAATTTTCAGATAACAATGTTTGTGCGCCTGCAAGCACGTTATCTACCGTTGTTGCTGCATGACAGGATTGCGATACTATGATAAATTAGCATACCTCCCTTCGTATTTGTTGCTGATAATAAAATGTCACTTATGTCGTAGTTTTTGGAATCTTTCAGTTACTCTGAGCCAAGTCAACTGAGGTAGAAAGGTGAATGCCCTATAACACAGAGGGAAAAGTTGTTCTCTCTCTGATCCTCCACTGATTCATAGCAGAGCTTATGTCGACGTGTGGACCGTTTTGTCGATGTTTGTTTTTGTACTGTATGTCACTAATTACACTGTATGATTATAGAAAAGCGGATATGTCTTCCGGTATGCACAAAGACGGCTGCAACAGGATCTCCTTTGCTCCGGTATGACATTTACGAGACAAAAAATGACGTATTTGCGTATTCGTAAATCGTACATCTGGTTTGCTCTTCTAACCTTCATTACATGCGGAATGTGCTGACTCTCAAATTTATAGCCGGCGCAACGCCTTCCTGAGCTTTTTGACAAATCGTTAACGCACATTCCTGTTTAGGTAATTTGCGATCTGGTCCCGTCTTAAACCCGTGAGTGTGCTACAGATATATTTCTCCACCAAAAGCCTTTCTCAATTCTGATCTCCAAAGTAGAAAATAATTCCAAGACCAGGGCGTACGGAAGGGGGGTCACAAGTTCACCATGAATCGTGCATTTAATATTTAGTTTACCATTAATCATATTAATCATGCATATTTTTTAGACACTTCTATACTTTAGAGTAACTAGTTTATATTAAATATGCCTTAAATAAAATTCATTATATTAAGTCTGGATTAGCCAGAGTACCATGAAATTATCTTTCGATCGATATCTATCGATTTCTCTGGAACTAATAGGAATTTTGACATTCTGTTTTCTGGGAACTATAGTGGGTCAAAGCCTCATTAATAAACTCATACTTTGTGGGGTCAGGTCAAACCGGAAGTGGGTCAAAAGATCAAAGGTCAAATGTTTTTAAATGACACCCGGGGATCAAAATTGGTAGAATGATACATCGGATCACACTTATTAAGAATACAGACTTTGAAGTTTATCATTCAAAGGGTTAAGGAGCAAAATCAGGTCAAAAGTAAGCACGAACAACTGACCTTTTTTAGAAATTTATAGGAATTTGAACATTATGTTTTCTGGAAACAATAGTGGGTCAACGACTCTTGATTAACTCATATTTTGGGGTGTCAGGTCAAGCCATAAGCGGGCCAAAAAGTCAAGGTAAATGTTTTTTAAGTGAGACCGGGGTGTCAAAATTGGTGGTACGATTAATTAGATCATGCGTATGGAAAATTCAGATTTTAGCGTAAATCGGTCAAAAGTTTTAGATGCAGAGGAGGTCAAAGATCATTATAGATTGTTAGACCTTTTCACAGGCATCTGGTCACTCAATCTATCCCCGTTGTGTAATCAATGAGATACTGTAAGATCCATTTTCGTAATTCTACGTTACTTCGTCTTATATTTAAGTCCGTGTTTTAAGGGTGACGATTTTATGGTTACGAATATGGGTGCGCTCCCTCATCCGTTACCGACACAATCGTGTTCCTCCGAGAAAGAGTACATTAGCATCTTCATCAGTCATCACTTTTACTTTCCGCAGCAACCCTTATTAAATTTTCCTCAAGAAACTTCTTTCTCCATTACTATTTAAGAGTTTACTATTACTATTTAGGAGGAAAGTACGCAAGGAAAATGTGATTCAGCATCCAAGAAGCTTAATTCGTGTCAAACTATTACAAATATGCTGAATGAAGATTTTATTATTTGATGCTTAGGGTTTGACGTTAGAATTTATGCATAATTGTATATATGTTTTATGACGATAAAATGGATATTCTTGGGTATTTATGCGTTTTCAGCTATTGTTTTCTTTTACTACTTCTTGGGAATTGTCGGATCAGTAGTTTTTTTCAAAGGCAGACGACGTAAACTATAAACAATGGGAAATGATAATCATAAAGATACAAGACACTTTAATATTTGACTTTTAGACTAGACGTGTCCCACTCCATATTTTAATGGAGAAGAGAAAAATAAACTTTGATAATTAGATGAAAATGAACTTTCATCAAATCTTCTACCTTTCATATTTCTTAGTAATGCCACAGAGTAGTTCTTGATATATATTGTTTGATATAAGTTGTTTTACTCAATCCGTTTTACCGTTTTAATATGAATATACACAAGATAATCGCCACCATACTTGTGGCTGTAGTAGCGGCTGTTGCGGTAACTTTCAAATTTGGGCTATAACTATTCTCCCTGCGTACATTAGTATTATTGAGGATATTTAAAATATATATATATATATATAGGTTGACGCAACGCCGTTTCCAAGGGGCCACCAGCTTAAAAGCACATCAAAGGATAATAATGGAGCTAAAGTATAAAATCTAACTGCTGAGTTTTAGTAAAAAAGAAACTACCGTGCTGTGGTATATAGCTTATTACTGTGATTTATGTATAACATGAAATATTTATAGCTGCAAAACTGCAGTAATTATATCAACAAATTTATATCTATAAATTATCTTTAATAAATTCTAGCTAGGAAGTAGCTATTTCTTGAAAGTGTTCCCGTATTGCGTTGAATATTGTATTTATTTGCCACATTTTTCCAGACTTTAATCCATAAAACATTTATGTATCAATAAAGTTTACAATATTTTTATTACTGTCTTCTTTTTGTGTTTAATTCTATTAATAAGCAATATGCACATTTAATGTCTATGAAGTAATATGCCACCTTGTTTGTGGGAACCCGATAAGATAATAAGTTCCTACTACTTCTATAACATCGAGTTCCCTTGTGATTTTCCAATTAACATCATGGATGATCGATAATACACTACGTACAATGATATTGTCAGCTTTTCACAAATGTAGCAGTAATAAACTAAAAATGTTTGCTTTAAACATGAATGCAAGTTTTGCTTACAACTTCCTCATCAGATAGCAGACTCCTAGCAGCAGAAAAAACACAGGAAACCTCCGTAAATCAAAAATTAAATCTGAGTAGCGTTGGTCTTTTGTCCTCTTTTTCTTTGTGATGTGTGATGTGTAAACCGTCGAATTAAAGGTGCCTAAAACATGCAAAATAGGTAGGTATTTATGCTCTTAAAACCATTGAAAAAAGGTGTTTAAAAAGGTTCTTATTATCAAAATAGGTGGCTAAAAAGGATCTTATAACCAAAATAATTGGCTAAAAAGGATCCTATAACCAAAATAATTGGTTAAAAAGGATCTTATAACCAAAATAATTGGCTAAAAAGGATCTTATAACCAAAATAATTGGCTATAAAGGATCTTATAACCAAAATAATTTACTAAAAAGGATCTTATAACCAAAATAAT
>JAHZNE010000027.1:0-24114 GCA_027744055.1 Callyntrura sp. NNG-2020 | reverse complement strand
TAAATTTTAAATTTTATGGCCGTTTTACAATTTATTTTTCCTACGACGTCTACCTTGACGACGTGTAAAAATGTATGTTGTGTAGCAACTGGTAATGAATGTTGTATCAAAACTTGGCGTGAAACGATGATGTGTCATCGTACGTACAACGAAAAGCAAGAAACCGACGAGCCATCGCATACTTTACGACATTTAATGTTTGCATGTGGTTTGACTGGATATAAATCATCGACTGCGTCTTGTGGAGGTGAACTTGTAAGTCCGTTTTCTGTGCAACTTTCCCCTTAAAATTGACTAACAACCTTAGTAGATTTTTTTAAAGACAGGGAAAGCATACAGGAAAAAGATGAATGATTTTCGTATTAAAATGATTAAGTATCATAAGAGGCAATTAAAAATACATTGCATGAATTAGCATAAATTATCTCTAACACAATGGATCTTTTATCGCTAGCCCCGAATATTCTATATTCCGCATGACTGGCGATAACAGAAATGCATATTGTATTAGGGACAATTTACACTAATTTATGTAGGTCCAGCTCAATTTGAATGAACCATTATCGCTTTTCGCTGGGGTTGGAGGAGGTATTGTTATATGCAAATTTCAGAGATAAGGTTCTATTGCGCTATTTGACTCGCCAATTTTTTATCGAAGGGAAATACAGTACAGTAGTAAACTATTTAAAAAAAGAAGCTTATTTAGGGTAGCCAACGATGACAACCTTTGACCTCTTGAAGTACATGGTTCAATATTATCATCCCTCTATTTTTCCCCTGATTTCTTACGCTACATGGATATGACGCTTTTCCCAACTTTTCTTTAGGTTTTGGTAGTTACTGATTGTGATTGTGATTACCTATTATGTTGGCATACTAAGATTTTCATGCGAAAGTGTACATCTATAATCGCTATTGTTCTTTTCATGGTAAAAAATTACTCCGACAGTATTTTCTTTTTTGTATGAAACTAATGCACACATGTCACACATTAACATTCTTATGGTGGCGATTGACGACGTTCTGTTATATAAGGGCACCTGCTATTCCCATTATTGTTCGTGTACCAGTAGCAACTTAATTGATTAAAATTATACACTCTGCGACCCAATCATACATGGACCCATCTTATATACCGGTCTACACGTACATACTATTGGTACTGACTACAGACTATCGTAAAGGTGTATTTTGTTGCCTACTTCCACCTTTTTAATTTCCCTAAAATTAAACTGCAATCTAGTAGTACTACAGATACATTGTAAACTATGTCAGACTTGCTACTGTCAATGTGTCAACTGTGTCCTCATCGAAGAGCAAGGTAATGCCACGTCAGTACGAGTTTGCAATAATTGGTGCTTTCCTTCCTTTTCCACTACTACGCTACTAGTACCATGAGCAGAGCACCTTGTGTGACACCTTGTCAATGTAGTCAAAGGTGTATCATTTTACATGAAATCTTTTGTAAAGCCAAGCGTCATTTTGGTTAGCCACCATCTTTTACTATCAAAGCAAGTGGCGTTGCCTTCAGAAAATGCGTGTTTAAACAGTTGACACGCTGAAAATCCGAATATGTTGTTACGAGTTTATTGATAAGAATCTTTATTGAAACGTTTTATTTTGCTTTTATGCTTCCATTTTATACAATTTATTTCCGTTTAAATATGAATGTCTTTAATTTCTTCCTATAAGATCTATGTATTTACAATCGTTTATCTTTAGCTCATAAAGATATATTTATATATGCTGTATTTGTCCTAATAATATTAAAAGGAATGAATCCCTTACTCTTATCTGCAACCCGTAAGAAAATTACCATTTCTAGATAAATCCAGTACTCTATCCTTCTCAATATTACTCTGCATCTAAACTCGGCATCTCTTCTCTTTTTGCGGGACATCAGAGAAACATAGACAGAGGGAGGTATATTGTGGAGTTTACTTCGTTTTTATGCAAAGAAACAAAGACGTCCTCCAACATCACCTTAAAACGGCCGGACCATGTCGCATGCAAAGAAGCACATAAAATAAGAATGTGATATGCACTGTGATATGATTTACAGAGATTTAGGGGCATACACACGCGTCACAAGCCATCATTCCTCGTAAGAGGTTACCATCTTCATCATATGTATGCCAAGATTACTGGGAAGACAGGTATATAAAGGTATGCAATTATGTAGAAGCATCACGGAGAAACATTAAATTACTTCCAGTTCCCAGTCAGTTGCTGATTGACACACACAGGCTGTGTGGTATTTTGATATGGAGCCTTCGCCCTGCCTGTGCCTATGTGTATATTCAGGCGAGACAAAATCCTAATTGACTGGTTATTTGCTGCAGTCAGCCGTCTGCGACGGAAGGATGAAATGGCCTAGCATCAGATTGATTTGTAAATGCTACAATTAGCTTGACAGTGAATAACAGTTTTGAATCCAGTCAGACATTCCTTTCCTTGCCAGAAAAAGTATATACACTTTACAGTTTTCGATTTATTGAATTTTTAATTTGACCGCACATTTATGTCAATAGGAGGCAATTATTTTTATGTTTGATCCGGTTTAATTGCTGTTTTGCTGTATTTAACTATTGTATAACATTTATTTATAAAATAACACAGAAATTTCTTTAAAGGCAATTTGTACACGTTTATCATTCATATTGTAGTAGTGTTATGTGAACAGTGAATTTATGCCCGTTGGCGTGTGTTGTGCAGTGGGGGCTTCACCCTTCTTCAGCCAAATGCAAGCGGAAGATCATGTTGGTAGAGGAAAAGTTGACTTAGGTGAATTCAATTTCAGAACAGCATCATCATGATGATACTATCGTTTAGTTCTGTGTCTGTGTCAAGGCGGGAAATAATTGGAAAAAATACAAAATTCAAAAGGGCCGGAAATGGAACCATTTATGAGTTCACTAGTTTTTTGTTTATAAGTTTTACCATTATCGGGGCCCTACTCTGTCCTGTTGGGGGCAACGATGGAAGGGCTTCTATTTCACAAACCCAGGAAGTCACTAGGTCAATACCCATTCCGGAGGCGAATAAGGATAATTTTCCCCAGCGTGGGAGTCCTTTTGAGATATCTTTAATTGACAAACCGAGCAATGCAAGTAGCAATAGTGATGCTGACTATTTAGCAGCGTCAATTTCAGTAAATGTACAGCGAAAAGCAAAACATTTTATAGCAAAGCATATGAAAAAGTACAAAAAGTCTGTGGAGTTGGTGCACCCCTTCATAGACGAGGAAGAGGGGGTGGCTAAAACTGTTACAGAGGAGACCACTCCATTCACCAAACATGTTAAGTCAGATAGCGATACAGGTCACACGTCCAGAGTACGGCGGGCCGTAGTATTTTTAGACCCTCAACCCAATTTGACAAGAAGTCGGAGAAAAATTGCAGATCTCGCAGATGGTTAAAGACATGTATATTTAATCATTCGTCATGCATAGTTAAAACTGTTTAATTTACTCATTTATTTTTTGCAAAACGTTTTACTCAGATGGGACGTTTGTCATCAACAATTTGGGGCGAGATACACCGCAGTATTATGACAACAAAACAATTACTGACATCAACTGCCGACGATTTCAAGAAAAATCTTTGGTGTTTTCCATTGAGACCTCAACTGGGAACGCCGGGAAAGAAATTACGGTGCATCAGTTACAGGAAAAGGTACACATGGCAAGTAATGTGGTTCTCCGGAATTGAAGGTATTTGGTATACATGAACCCTGGAAAATTTTAATGTTTTTGATGACCACTTGATTTTCAGGAGTTTGGTGAAAAACTCGCACACAAACCCGCTCCCAACGCTGTATCCGTCGAGGTTTTTGAAATGAAAGGGAACCTCTTTGCGTTTACTACGGTGAATCACCCTCCTAAAGTTGCCGGAGCAGCAGAAACGATCAACACAGGCTCAGTCCTGTACAACATGAATTTGTCCAATAATTCGCTGGTGAACGTTCAAACGATTTACATGCCGTATGCTAAAACCAGCACCATTTGGACGGGTATGGGTTCGGAAGCGAATGAAATGTTTTTAGCTCTCGCTCCTGCCAAGATGATGCACAACGCAGAAACTACAACGTATGACGTGATGGTGAGGTTGTACCGTTGGCAGGGGGGCTATTTTGATTTTATTTCCGACCTGCCGGCGAGGAACCCCCAGAGTATACAGCATTTTGCTATGTTCTCTAATGATTACATGGCAGTGGCTAACTATCAAGATAACACCGGGTCGACTAGTGTGAAGTCAGAAATTTTTAAGTATTCTCACAAGGAGAACCGCTTTATGAGTTTTCAACGGATTAAAACATATGGAGCGAAGGATATCAGGCATTTTACCTTTTCTGATGTGGGGGAACCACGACAAGAGCATTTTCTTGCGATTGCCAACAACTGCAAAAAAGGTACGGCGCTGCTGCTAATTTGCTACCGGATATAATTTTGATTTTAAAAGGTTTTGTAGATGCAAACATTATTTTGCGCTAAGGCTTTTTTTGTCGTTTGACATTTGATTGATTAGACGAAGCCGGATACCCCCAGTATTGGGTCCAGTCTACCATCATGAAATTTGGAAGCTCGCGATTTCTTCCGTTTAAAACTTTTTACAGCTACGGAGCACTTCAATTTCTCCCAGTGAAAGACGGGCGAAAATTTTTCCTGGTTCTGGCGGATTTTCACAGTCTTCGTGTGTTCCAGTATAATGGATGGACGTTTGTGGAAACGGTTTCTAAAAAAATGTCGTCTCAGGAGCAACAACTCAGCTCTCCGTTTTCCGTGAAGCTGCGGCCATTTAACAATGCAGCTGGAGACGAAAAATCCTATTTTAGTAAGCTGCCAATACATAAATATGCCCAGTTCTCCCTCGCCAAACAAATATCTACTTTACTAACATTATTTTTACACTGAACTGTTTTATAGCCGTGGCGTCTCCTAATCATCAAGTGGAAAATGGGATGTTTCAAGTAAATTTTGAAACTCGCGATGACCACCGAAAGCTGATCACTTCCCTTCATACCTGGTGCAATGCGTCAACAACACAAGTGAAAAGAGTGACATTGGCCAACCTAGAGAAAAGTCTTCAGGACGCCCCTAAAGTAAACGATCCCCAACTCAAGATTAACGGGGAACTCGTCTTTGAACATGGCGTGAAATTGGAGCAGCTAAAATCCCAGGTAACACCACCAACATGAAAATAATATTAGAAATGGTGGTGACCGTAACAAGATAACTTTATATATTTCTCTTTGTTTTGATATTTTGAATGAAGTCCTTGAGGATGGGACGGGGAAGAAGTTTGGATAGTAGCAAGCTTACCGAAATAGGGGAAACTGAACGTCAATTTAGAGACCTTTCTCATGGACTCTCCCAACTGAAGCGGTCAATGCATAATGTTGTGATGGTTAATGCTGACCACCTGCAAAAAATTGAATGTGAGCACATCTTGGCTTAACTTACAAGGGGTCGGTAGTTGAAGATTTGTTCTTTATTGTTATCATTTATAAAGTTCAAGGCCATTTATTTGATTTAACAGCTACGGTCCACTTTACGCACAGCGTTTCATACGGAAATGAGAAGCTTAAAGTTAACAATTTAACGGTACACGATAAAGTAGGCTCTTTAACAGTAAATCACCATTTGGAAAATCTGGTTTTCCTGAATCAGCCAAACAACTTGGGGAACATTTTTACTGGTCGAGTAAACGCGAAAGGTATGAAAAGTGCCTCACTATTTGTTGGCATTCCTACGTTGAAGAATGTATCTAAATTATTTTAAAAATGACACCATAATATTTTTAGACGTCACCATAACCAAGTTGAATGACCAGTTGCTTACCAACTATGCCCTACGGAATCCCGCAGCTACGTCGACGGGGGAAACGAAACAGATATTTGCTGGACACAATGAGTTTCGATCTGGCGTTCAAGTTAACAGGGAACTCCAAGTAGACGGCAAATTAAATGGATTGTCCTTCACCCAGCCAGAGTTTCTTCTTTCCCAAGGCAACCAAACGTTTTCAGGAACCACGATGACATTGACGAACTCCAAGATAAATCACCTTTACACTCCGAGACTCAACGGCGTGAATCTTTTCACTGTTTTCCATGACGCAGTGCCCCTGTCTGGGGGAGTGGTCATTCAAGGAAATAAAACGTTCACGAAAGGTGGTGTGCAAATGCATGGTGTCCAGGTGGAATCTATTAACACCCAAAATATTGACTCTCTGTACAAAAATTCCATTTATACAAAGGGTGGCCCCGCTAGGCAGACTCTGAAGGGACCCGTGCACTTTGAAAGCATGAAGGTAGTGACTGGGATCGCTCCAACAAACCCGAAAATCAATAACCAGTTTGACGTTACTCAAGATTTTATGAAAACTGCCGGGGAGCAATATACGGTGAAGCAGATGAAATTTAGTAAACCGACTTACATCGGCGATCTTTTTGTGATGAATCACCTAAACAATATTGGCGTGCAGGCAGACACGAGCAAACTGGATTTGCTGTTACGAAACTCGAATGAAGCGCAACACGTGCAGTCTAAAACGTTACACAGTCTTATTTTCACCAAAAATACAGAAGCAAACGAACTTGTAGATGGAGTGGATCTTGCAGGCTGGACCGCTGTCCAATCTATTGAATTGAAGGATAATCGTGTAGCGGGGAAATTAAATTTTCCTGGAGTTGTCGAAGCACCCCAAGGAATATTCACAGGCAAGTCGTTTAAACAGGGGGACATGGACGTGACACCCGTTCTTCAACATTCAGCAAGGCTGGACGATGAGACACTACCGGGCAATTGTAACATGAAATTCGAAAGCTTGGAGGTTACGGGGAATTCGGATATTCGGGGCAAGGTGAACAACATTAAACCGGATCAGTGGGTGGTAAACAGTGAACACGCAAGGAAGCTGGAAATCACGGGCGAGAAAATATTTACTGGACCAGTGCACCTAGAAAAGGATGTTGAAGCAAATAGTTTATACGGGACAGGGAATGAGGGGGCCACAAAGGAAAATCTGTTGGCGGTACTCCCCACAGTTCTCCTAGACAACGTAGATCAAGATATAACAAAAAATATGGTATTTGCGGGGAATTTTGGTGTGGATCATGCCGCGTGTCCGAAAGCTACGTTGGATAATTTACCGTTTGAAAACCTCCTCTGGAAAAAAGGCGACCAAGTCGTGGAGGTGGAAACAAATTTTAGGGAGCCATTTATAGCACACGGAGACATACAAGTGCTACGTAACCTTTCCACCACGTTGGTCAACGGGATTCATCTGGAAAACCAGATAAAAGACACGGCGATGAGGAACGGGGACAAAGTAGGTACGCAGAGTGTTAAGGGAGCCTGGCATTTTAAGGAGCTTACTGTTACGGACACCTCAACCGTAAAGGGACTGATGGGAAACACCAATGTTGACACCCTTTTTGGTGACATTGTGAGGAAGAATAGTGATAATATTGTCCTGCATGGAATGAACTTAACATTTGAACATGGCGCAGAAATGTCTCGTGTTGAGTTTGCGGGTAATGTTAATGGTATTCTGAGTTCAGAGTGGGGGGAAAGTTGGTTACTCAAAAAGTCGGATCAAGATGTTCACACACGCGTGGAATTTGCGGGACCTCTGACGGCAGAGTCGTTTCACGCTCCTAGTATAAACGGAATAAATGTGAAGGAATTGAGTGAGAATGTGCTGTTGATAAACAAGGATGAAAATCTGGAGAGTGGACCAGCAATTACGTTCAAAAATCCGGTGAAGATGAATTCCGGCTTGAGGATGCCTAATGGGGCGCTGGTAAATGGAATTGATTTAGGGAAGGATGTTTTAGTGAAAGAAACGTCTGACGGGAGTAGTCAGACGGTAACTGGAACGAAATCTTTTCGGAATGGCANAGAAACGTCTGACGGGAGTAGTCAGACGGTAACTGGAACGAAATCTTTTCGGAATGGCATGACAGTACTGGGGGATCTGACCGCAAATAAAATTTAAGATTTTGATATTGCAAGTTTTGTAAATCTTGTAAATCCTGGGAGAAATTCTGCTGTGGAAAGCGTAGGTCCACCACCTTCGCTTAACATCAAGGGTAACCTCTTTTTGGCGGAGGAACCTGTGGTAACATCCACCGAAAACGGAAATAAATGGGAGGATTTGGTGAATAAATACTGGATGAAGGATAAGAATGTGGCTATCTCCCATCCAGTGAAATTTTCTTCGTTGACACTGCAACAAGGAGGTATCTGACCGCAAATAAAATTTAAGATTTTGATATTGCAAGTTTTGTAAATCTTGTAAATCCTGGGAGAAATTCTGCTGTGGAAAGCGTAGGTCCACCACCCTCGCTTAACATCAACGGTAAGCTATTGCCCATCCAGTTGAACTTTTCTTCGTTGACACTGCAACAACACTGTAACTTCCACCCTACGGAGGTGAATGGGGTGGACTTGGAACATTTTGCGAGCCACTATGCAAGTAAATCCCGTCCTCAAAAATGGACTGGCAAAGTAACCCTGGAAAAGGTAAACAAGATGGAAAAGCTCACCGCTAATTCGGTACAACTTGACAACGATGGAAAATTTAACGGGGAGGACATTGACGATTTTAATAACTCCGTTCTCAAATATTCTGGGGATCAAGATATTGTGGCGAGCAGTTTGACTGCAGAAGAACTCACCGTGGATGATATAAATAGGGAGGATGAAAACGGTGAAGGGAGTGATATCCTGATTAACAACGTCAATACGAAAGACTTAATGACCGTTTCTGGTAAAAATGAGGTTAAGGCCTTAAAACGAGTAAAGGGGCTGAAAGCCAAGAAACTGGTGCTGTCGAAAGACACAGTGATTGATGATGTCAACCTTGGTCAGTGGGATGACAACGCAGTGAAATTGACAGGAACGCATGCAATTCATTCCCCAATGGAGTTCGATTCTTTGGCCACCACTCATACCGTAGTGTCAGTAAAAGTATTTTTTAAAGTAAATTTAATAGATATCTTGTGTGATTTTTTTCTGGAACTATTGTCTGTCTTTGTCTCCTGCAGGGTGGAGGGATACTTGGATGAAATGAAGATGGACTTGGACCATGTTGTTACTACAGACAAAGATCAAACGCTACCAAATCAAGTTACTATCAAAAGATCGAGAAACAAACCATCCGCAAAGTCCTTCTCCCTCAAGACTCCTGCTGGTGTGAACTTTAAAGGGTTGGTGAATGGGATCAATGTACAGGAGGCGGTTTCAAATATGGTAAGTAGATGCCGGTACCTTAAATATTCAAGACTCCTGCTGGTGTGAACTTTAAAGGGTTGGTGAATGGGATCAATGTACAGGAGGCGGTTTCAAATATGGTAAGTAGATGCTTTCACCTACCTTATATGTACTTGTAGGTCACGAAGGCACAAGACAGGAGGATCTGTCGTTGTGAAGATTTAAACTGTTCAACTGTTTGTCGTAGGTTTTAACGAATACAAATGAGAGAGAAGACGATCCAATCGTCATCAGAGGACTTACTGAATTTAATGCACCTAATGACACTAAATCAAGTCAGAACAAATTCTACCATTCAAGGGCACGATGTTACCTCAGCAGTAAACTCAATAACGGAAGCTTTCACCAATCTGCAAAGTAACGCGTTTAAAGCCAAGGATAAGTACACTGAACTGTTGAATGTGACCAACAGAATGTTAGCGGTTTCTGCAAGTATGAATATATTTGTCATAAAGTCAATATGTTAAACACATTTGTTATGCTCAGGCATCTGTAAGGCATCTTTTTATGGGGTATTCACAGACAGGGCAGTCTTTCTAGACCATTACGTTCTCACGCAAACTATTAATGCTAAGGCAACATATGTGAAGGTGTTGAAAGAAGTGGGATATCCAGCCGTTGCGGTAGGGTTAAAAAAGCCGGATGGAATGGCAACAGAAGACTGGTTTTCGTACAATGCACCGTTGGACTTTTACCAACGGCAAATTGGGAAACGAGTGCGTAAGTATCCGCAGGAAATTGTAATCTACCCTCGGGGTACTAAGTTGTCGTAAAATTTGTGAAGCATTTAGATTTACATGGCATTCATTTAAACGGCATTACAGAATTTCAAGGGAGTGTAAAGAACGTTGTAGAGCTGGCACCCAGCCCCCGGCGAGGGAAAACTCAAGCCAACATGTTTGCTTTCGCGGTGAACAATGATGAAGCAAGTCGAAAAGCGGTTCTGTCTACCTTGGGTACAATAAGCAGTAACAGCGTGCACTCTGTCGAGTTGAACAAGTCACCAGATAAGCTGAGCAAAACGTTCATTTTAAAGGCGGTTGAAGTGGGCACTCCAAACATGAGACCAGCAATTTCCCAAACAATCTATGGTCACGAGTTTAAATCTGTGGAAGGCTTCAGCGTGGTAACCGCGAGGGGAAGTGGAGTAGAAGGGGAAGGGGAATCTGCTAGTTGTGTGGCTACCACACAACGAGTGACTAATGAGATGGATAGCACTGCCCACGTATTTTGTTTAGATGGGAGCAACGAAGCTTTAGAAATGGTTCAAGAGATGCACTTGGACAATCCCAGCTTGGTAAGAAGATATCAGAGTTATTCATTATGAAACTATGGAAACGGAGCATTAAGAAAATTTGTTGACTTTGTTCAGACGACGTCTACCAGATTGCCCTCATCAGACACCACACTACTAGCTATTTTAACCCGAAGTGGGGAGAAGCAACCCGAAGGTTTACTGGAGGTTTGGAGTTATACCTTCCAAAATGAACAGAAAGGTCGTAAAAATAATGTCCAGTTCTCCAAGCAAAGCTGTCTTCCTGTTTTCAACGCAGTTAGTCTACACTCGTTGTCCAGTCCGGATGGAAGAACGTTTTTGGCAGTGGCATCAGGACCGCAAACAGGAACAGAGTATCAAGGTTCTGTATTTGTATACAGGTTGGTAATTTGTTATCATATGCAACTACGCAAAGTGATCAACATTCTGATGCCATTGGCAGCAAGAGTCATTTTACATCTTTACTTATTGTAGGTATTCTACAATAACTCAGCAATTCCAAAAGGAGCAAACAATTGAAGTTGAACATCCTCAAGACGTCAAGTTTCAATGGCTTCAAACATCCGGGGAGATGGTCCTTTACGTTCTTACGCAGAGGGGAATTAATAACGTACAGGTATACAAACGCAAGGTATGTACTCGTTCATTGTACATTTTCTGACAGGTCTATCTTTTAATGTTATGATGTTACTCCTGCGCAACTTCGAATCTACATTGAATCAACCATATTTCAAATTTTCTCCTGTCTTATCTACAGGGTCTTGCAGGATGGAGTCTACGCCATCAGTTTACTGCCAGCAATGGCCAAAGTCTGGCCGTAGCTGACTTTACGAGGGATGGGATTTACCGCGCGCAACTTTTTGTCGCTTCCCCGAAAGATATCAATGTTTTCGCGGCAGAATTTCAAGGGGTGAAAACCGCCGTCCAAGAAAAACTTACGGAAATCAGTCGCCGGCTAGGAAAATCAGGATTTATTTAATTTTAAACAATTTGTAACCAAGACTAGATAAAAAAACCTTTAAACGTCTATATTCGTTGTTCTGACTGACATATTTTAAAAGTAAAATGGTGCTAAACCGCTCACAACTATTGCTTCCAAAAATATCTGTTGTAATTGTAATTATCGTTGTTATTACATGTATTTCGCATAATAGTATTTATTTTTCATTAAATTATTTGTTAAATTTTTTTGCTGTTAATTCAGATTACAATGATGTTAAAAAATTATTTGTTTCCCTTTTGCGCATTTGTCCGTTTTTTGCGTGAAAATTGACTTTGTAATTTAATTGAAAACAAAGACTTCAAGAATTAAAATTAAACGAGAAAAAAAAGAAAACTCAAATAAAGGACATCATAAATATATATACAAAAAATCCAATAATTGTTTGTTAAAATGAAAACCACAATTATTTATTCATCTTGTGTGTCGATGTCGACTCTATATACGATGGATAAAAGCATTCGTAAATATTTTATTCCTCTTATCAGGATGGCTAATAACAGCTTAACAAGAGGGATATTAAACAATGTTTCATGAAACAGGTGGATCGCTTAGATAACACCTGAAGTGTTTGGTCAGGTTGTCAGGTTTAAACAAGTTGACAGCAAAAACATTGGTACATGGAGCATAATTAGTGCATGCGTATTTAGTGTCTTTGAAAGTAGCGGGAGGGGCTTGACTTTAAATGTAAATGGAAGGAACCCGCGATGATTTAAACATTTGTGCACTAAATATGGTTTTAGGATAAAAATTTAAATTTTAAATTTCTTGAATAGCGGCTCTCTGTGGACGTAAGATTCCCAGCTACACAGACAGACATACAGGCATACTGACTAAGAACACACTAGTGTTCCCAATTAGTTATTAAATACACGTAGTTCTCGGTCATTTCATGCTATGTAATAATAATACAATGTTGCAGTTGTTCCAAATTACCTTTTGCCAATACAATTTGTAAAACTCCTTTCGTGGCAGGATTAATGGTGCCCTTTTTGCTGTGCTCTACTTTTTACACAGCTTCCATGATATTGCACGAGGTGATATTCGATAACAAAAATAGTTCTATATAGGGAGGCATATATAATTACATAATTATGATGGCATGTTATTACACCCACTTTAAAGAAGCAAAAATGCTAATTTTAAACTGAACTTGTATTTTGATGCATTGTCAGTTTCAGGGACGGTATACTAAATAGTCAATGGTCATCATAAAATTAATAAGCCGCGAGTACTCCACTACTGGAAAACTGATTGATATAACTAATACAAGTACTTGACTGCAAATTTAAAAGTATTTTTGCACAGCAGTCGTTACATTTTTACAAAGGTGGACTTAAGCCACCTTGTTGCTGATACTCCTGCTGATTTACACTAATTTTTAAATATTCTTTCTTATGAAACTTAAAATATGCCTTCCTATTTTAGTTTTTTGTAACGTAGCATGATATAGAATGTACAAAATATGAATTGTGTCACGAAATTGCGTAAGCTGATAAAATTTAGGGACACCGTGGAACTGAGTGTTATTGCGTATTTTATCGAGTGTGTTTTCAAGATGTGTGAAAGTTTATAGTACTTAAAATTGACCTTGTTGCTAGTACATACCTAATTTGATTTAGCAACATCTTAAAATGCCTACTTTCATCATGACTCTCTTGAACAGGACGTGGGCAACCGGTGAATCTATTGACATCACATCACAACCTAAATGGCATTGGCAATAAATAAACGCTTGAATTGCTGACGATGCGTTGCTCTTGATCTCTACTCGCTGGCAATGTAAATTTTACGGGTACGACCAGCTCAGCAATTTTGGATTAAATGACACGATGGCGTAGTACGTGCCAATTACTGTGAACTGAAAGAGTATTTGAGGGTTACTATTGACTACATACAATCTGTATCTTTAGGATCCACAGAGCATCAATGCATGACTGTCGACCTAGTTTTACGATAATAATTAGAATTGTTAAGACACCGTTGACTGTGTATTGATAGTTGCTGTATTACAATATTGCAAACATTTTAAACTAATGAATGGCCTGCTCCAATTCAATTGTCATTCTTTGCGGGGCAATAATATGTCGTATCAATCATGTCGATGAATATCATATTCATAATTTATGGCTGCAATGAAGACACCTTTTACTTTCCGCTCTCTCGCTCTCCACCACTACTGGACGATGTAACGGTTGCCTACTTGAGACTAGTCTGCACACCGCTGATAAATCATTCTCTCATTCTCCTGTCAAAGTACGGGATATTATCTACACAGAACGGCCTGTTCATTACGGCAGGAAATGAGATTTTATATTGTGAGAAAGCATTCAATTTAACATTTATTTGGAAGCACACAAAACTGCTGGTAATATACTAGATTCATAAGTAAATGACTTAAAACCCATCCATGCCTCCTATTGTGTGCATTAGACATTAGACTAGAAACATCACAAATTTATACCGGCTGCAAACATTCATGTGCGCTGCTGTACATTGAAGCTACTTGCTGCAGACAATGCATGAGTAAATCTGTATTTAGTAACATTTTCAGTTTCAGTTAGGAGCCGGTACAAGATTAGCTATCCAGACTTTACCAATCACTTGTACAGTAAAACGAGCGGGGAATGTAGTATTGATGGAATCCTCTTTGTTTGAGTGTCAGTTTGCTTTAAAATTCATTTTTACGAGTTCAACTCACGATATTAATGTCTGGTCATGGTCTTCATAGCATACCATTTTCTTACAGTAAACACCTTATTTCGGCGTAAAACTTCAAATTTAGTTATTCTTCCAACATATTTGTGGCGAAACTTGCTATGGCTGTATCTGTATCTACTGTATCATAGTTTCTGCCAGTATTTCTCTCATTTTTGCCAGCATTTACGTGTTCCTTACCACAAAGAGTCCACATTCTACCTTGAAACTAAAATAACGCTGCAGTTGCTGTAGTGTCCTCTTAACAGCGCTGCATTGCTTGCTCATTTTTCCCGTTTTCCAACCTCACAATAAAAGAGGACACGAGCAACAAGGTTAAATAGTAGCATTGCTCAGCGTCGTTCTAATATAAATAGCCACAAATGAATCATTGTACTACCCAAGTAAAACAACCGTTGGAAAGCGTTATAAACGGTTTAAAATACGTGTATATACTGCTTTGACAGGTTATGGTCATATAAGCTGTAGTGCGTATGCCTGTACATTTAATGGTTGTCCATTTACCTAGAGCAATATGCATCTATCCTAGCAATAATAGCAAGTTGTGTCAAATAAAATCTTTGAATTTATGGGCAGCGTTTCTGGAATATAAAAAATTTAAAAGCAGGATGGAATATTGGTTTCTACTTCAGTTCCATAACATTCATAATATTAACCTTTCTTTGCTTGACGTAGTGGAATCCCGTGCTAGCAATGTTTGTTTGCAATAGCAAATACCAACCCGTTGTATATCTTATTACTATTACGCACGATATAATTGCATACATTTACTTTTGATTCTGTCTGGATATTGCAAGAGCTGGAGAACTCCTCCTGTGTGTATATGTACCAGCAGAGGCACATTTTATTAAATCGAGCACGATACATTCGATCAATGGCCACACGATGCGAGTACCATCATGCGAATAGAAAACATGGAAAGTATTATTTGATGACGCTGACGATGATGATGATGATGATGATGATGCTTCTGACAGACAAGTAGTAACTGTTCGTCGTCCACATCAGTACATACTTCACTTCACTTTGTGAGTGTATGCTGCTGCGGAGGTTAGTGTCTCCAGCTCTGGAAGAGAACGCTTTAACTTGAATGAATCCAGTAAAGAGCATACTTGACTTGACCGGAAGTGTGTGCAACTAAAAAAACTCGACCGCTCCAGCCTGTTTGTTTTTGTGCGTGTGTGTTGTGTGGGTGTGTACATGGTTTGTGGATAAGTAAGTAGACAACTGATTAGAGTTCATTCTCGTAAATATCAGAATGGGTGCCCAAGGTCCAGGTGTGGTGAGTCGGTTTTTAGAACACGTGGTGATTCATTACCGGTGGGTGCTCGTCGTCCTTTTTCTCCTTCCCGCCAGTCTCCTCTTTGACGTTTACACTTATTTCCGGAACTGGATCGTATTTCAGTTGCAATCTGCCCCGAAATTGCACGATAAGAAGGTTGCTGATGTTCAAAAACAGGTATGGAAGAAGCAAAGAAGCCCATTTTTTATATTAGCGATAATCTCTTTTGGTAATCTGTTGGCGGGGCGGGGGTTTGTGTTCTTTTCTATGATAAGCCAACCAAACTCATTAAAAGAATAGGAAAGTTCCATCAAAATGAGTTATAAAAAAGTCATGAACTTTTTGAAAACTCTTTCATCTTAAATTATTCATCTTTCCTGCTTGCACGTGTCGTTAGCCTCAACTTTCCCAATGCAACCCTACGTCCATCCTCTATATACCTACAAAATTTAACAACCTTCAGGAAAATTTATTCCGTCCTCAGTCGTCATCAGTCTAGGTTTTGCAATGAAAAAACAATTCCATATTAAATTTTACAAGTACCTATCTGCATTTATTTCCTCTTACCAAATTAAGATCAGTTTAAACTTTTAAACTCCCATTTGCAAAAATTGAAGGTGACTTTTGTGCGTTTGCAAGGCAAATATTGTGATGGGCCATGACGTAAATGCTAAATAGCCTCTGCTCATGACGCGATGACGTACTTTTACTGGTTGTACAATTTCCTTTGCTATTTGTTGGACGATGAACAAAGATACGAAGACATGATTGACGAGACGTAGGGGCCATTTTCGACGAACATTTTTATTAAATGTGTGTCCATAAAAATGATGCTTTCCACTGCGCTTTCCTCCTTTCTTCTTACCTAACTCTCTTGTATCCTTGGTGCTGTTTTACATTTTAAGAATGAATAAGCTGAATCTGAATTCGGCGTAAGGAATAATTCATCATATTTATTCAGAAAAAATATTGCGTGGCGAGTTGGAAACTATATTATGACGCAAGATGTTTTTATCGAACTTTGACAGACAATGCCAGTCATGATAGCATCCGGTTTATTCGCTTAAAAATTCGAATGTTAACATGTCTGCAGATCTGAGTGGCAGTCGTGTTAGTTACCGTTATAATAGAGATGATGATGATTAAGATTCCTACTATCATTGCAGATCTGAGTGGCAGTCGTGTTAGTTACCGTTATAATAGAGATGATGATGATTAAGATTCTTACTATCAGAGGAAGAGCCAAGAGAAATATTGACTTTCATGAGACACTGGCGACCAGTCGATTTACCTAATCGCAAATGTATGCAGTTTTTATATCTGCCTGGACAAGTAGTGTTTATTGACCCAAGGTACGACTGCAAAGTCGTTGTATCTGGTTAGTAGTATTTACTAGATAGTTTCTCACACTTTTGAAGTACTTGCAAACACTCCGGATGACTACGGCGATGACGCTGGCAGCGTTGCCATGGCTATATAAGCGGGGGATTACTAGTTCTGTTAGATTACTGCATATACCGTGAAATTGTAATTATTTACCTTCCCAACATTCATTTTCTAAATAAACTATTTGCTTGTACTCTAAAATACTTAATTTAAACTATTTACCATTATCCAATGCAACAAGCTAGTCTGTCGCTTCGCTGGCACCTGGTCAAAATCATGATTTTGACCTTGACAGTGGAACTCAATGTATCATCTCAAATACGCAGCACAGTCACTTATATTTAAGTTTAAACATAAATGTTACTACCATAGACTCTCCTTGTAAGATGAGGAAAAAGCACCCGTGCGTTTTAACTGATGGAGCTATTATAACAGTACAAATACGTTTACACTAACAACATTTTCTTATTTTCAGGTAAACGAATGGATGCTCCAAGGGAAGCTGACACCAATGTGCACAGCCCGACCAGGTTGGCAAGTTATGTCCTTCAGAAGACCCAAGTACAAGAAAACCCATTTCAATGTCAAGGTCAACCTTGTAGATATTTTGGACATTGATGTAAACCGTCAGGTAACAAAGCACCTTTAGTTCTCTCCCAGGTGTACAACCTGTTAAAAGGGGCCCTCTTACACAGCAATTTTAACTTGGCTAATTTTTTTTTTGATGGATAAAAGGTCGTTAGAGTAGAGCCTATGGTTACTATGGGGCAACTGACTGCTATCCTTGAACCACTGGGATGGTCTATTCCTGTCTTGCCAGAGCTGGACGATTTGACGGTGGGGGGCCTTGTGATGGGTACCGGGATTGAGACGTCCTCTCACAAGTTTGGTTTGTTCCAGCATAATTGTGTGTCTTACGAGCTTGTTATGGCCGATGGGCTGGTGGTGACGTGTTCAAAGGTAAGATAATTATCGAAAAAACTCCATTTATTTAGGTATGAGCTAATTTTTACTCTAATGAAATAAATGAAATAGTCGTTAATGAATTCAAATTTAAAAAATACAGACTACAAACATGACGAAACACTGTAAAAATATAGATCTAAATGATTTATAGGATAAAAATTCTGACTTATTCTACTCTGTTCCGTGGTCCTATGGCACGCTAGGATTTTTGACGGCAGTCGAAGTTAATATCATCCCTGCCAATAGGTACGTACACAACAATAATCAATAATTTATCTTATATGCACACTATGCAACGTTTTCGTTCGTTTTCCTGTGTACACATCATGCGATATGACAACACATCACTTTCTTTTTTTTTCTTGCTTATTTTTTAAAATTCAAGTTCCATTTGAATTAATATTTTTCCCTTGGGAATGTGTGAACGCGTAGGTTTGTGAAGTTGGAATATTATCCAGTACATGCATTAGACCATGCCGTCGCGGTTTTTGAAGAACAAAGTTCCCTACAAGAGGGAAACCAGTTTGTCGAAGCATTGATGTTTAATAGGGATCAATGGGTTATCATGGTTGGAAATATGGTGACTTCTGCAGAACCTGGCAAGGTATTTTTCAAACAAGTATATACATGTGTTTAACAGCTTTCAATCCGCCCTCCACCATCAAGTTGTGTAGATTTTGAGAAAGATAACCAGGATTAAATGTGTATTAATGAATAAAATGTATTCATAATTCATTTGTCACTATCTCCTCTAGTTATCTGTACTTCAGTGTGCAAGAGTGGCTTATCATGACCATTAGTGCAAGAAAGTTTGCAACAAAGTATGAGTTGATGAAGTGGTTTTACTAATGGTGTGTGTGTACCTTACAGTTACGACATGTACGAAATGACTAATGGATTTTATGATTTTTTTTGTTTGACCTTGCCATCCTCAGCTAAATCGTGTTGGTCTTTGGCATAAACCGTGGTTTTTCAAGCATGTCGAAAGTTTTCTTCGCACTGGTCCCGGTTTGGAGTACATTCCCCTGCGGGACTATTACCATCGCCATTCCAGGAGCATCTTTTGGGAAATTCAAGATATTATTCCATTTGGAAATAATGTCATTTTCCGATACCTTTTCGGGTGGATGATCCCGCCGAAAGTGAGCCTTCTCAAGTTGACACAACCAGATGCAATCAAGAGGTTGTATGAAAGCCAACACATGGTTCAAGATATGCTCGTTCCGATAACGAACCTTAAACAAGCCGTTGATGTTTTTGACAAGGAGGCGAAAGTGAATTTTAATTTATATTAAACAATCCTTTAAATTATACACATGTCATATTTTTACATGCAAAATACTAATTATTTGTAAATTTTGTCAAATTCCTACACAGATCTACCCAGTATGGTTATGTCCATTTAAACTGGCCAATGATCCTGGTTTTATACACCCGGACGGGAATCAGGCGGAAATGTATGTGGACATTGGACTCTATGGGGTTCCAAAATCGGGTAATTATAATGCGGAACACACAACAAGAAAGTTGGAAAAGTTTGTGCGCGACGTGAAAGGGTAAGCGGTATTCCTGGCATTATGTTTTCTATTGATAAAATGTGAACCTACAGAGGATTACTACTTACTATTTACTATACCGTGATGAGGTCAGTTGCTGATGTTGAAAATCTCTCTCTCTCTCTTTCCAGATTTCAAATGCTGTATGCGGATACTTTCATGACTCGGGCTGAATTTCGGGAAATGTTTGACCACACTTTGTATGACAAACTTCGAGTGAAGTATCAGTGCCGCGATGCGTTCCCTGATGTATATGATAAGGTGTGCCGGGCTGCCAGAAGCTGAGTGTGCACACGTGATTTCGGAATACCATGACAAATCACCTTCGAAGAAAAATACACATACTACTAGATTGCTTGAAGAATAGCTGTTCAAATAGTATATAGCTACACATTCTTAATAATAAGTACCATAGACGGGTCAACGTTTCGTTGTTCATAAAGGGACTTCACTAAAAGGCAACTGCTCATGAATTGGTTGTTGTTGTTTCCTAAAAAAAGAAGTCTTGTGTCAGTAGACAAATTTAAAATCCTTTATTCTTCTGAATACCAGTAGTGTCATAAAAAATTATAAGGAAAAATGAGGAATAGCTTCAAGAAAACATGGTTTTCTGTATGATTAAACACATAAGACAAAAATACACTTTAAATGCCTGCTATCATACTTTTCTACATTGATTATTGTAATAAAGTTTACTTTATGACAATTTTTAACCCCAGTACCTCACGCCTGCAAGGGATTTTGAAGGAAACTATACTGTAGTCTGATGAAAGTGGATAATGTACCACTCACAAAAATATATATACAAAATAAAATACCTGTAACTGATTTCTAGATTACTGTAGACTGTATGTGAAAATGTTGTATTAGTATGTATACTTTGCTATTTAGTCGAAACGTAAGAAAAATAAAGGTTTAGAGTTCAAAATGAATCATTCAAAATTTGCTCCTGAAGGGATTACGCCGTTGCTATAATAGCTGAATGCCTTCTTGTTTTATCTTAATTGCCATTTCGAACTAACAATAAGTTGTGCATACAGTTACGAAAATGTTACTTCTACCTCACACCTACTACGAATAGTGTATATATTTGTCCATTCCGTAAGCACTTTGGAGTCGTGCTGCCACGGCATCCAAATGAACTGTCGTCAGTATGATGGATCTGAATGTTATGCATGGTCTCCCTCTTGTTTTACATTTTTACACGATCATCATGTCACTTTGTGTGTTTTAAATGTAACATTTAATACTCCACCAAATCCAAACTCATGCGCGTTGGTAATTTGTTTGAAATTTGTTAGGTACTTCCATTTGCAGCAAATAATTCCATCAGGCTTGGTTTGAGAACTAATTTTTGTGGCTACATAGGAATACATTCCCAAAGATTTATTTAACTGCACTTCGCTCAATTCACATTGTAATTTTTTAATATTTATTATTGTAGATTGCTAGTTCATATTCAAAGATACAATTTTATCACTACCAACATTCTCTAGATGATTTGGTAAAGCTTTTGTCTGTTTCTCGTCGTTCTTTTTGTCACATCCCCAGTGGAACTAAGAAGAGGGGATGTGATAGCACACACTTAGCACATGTAATTCATCATAAAATTATAACGATTTATAATATATTATACAACCATATCGATTTTTACTTTCAGTTCTCTAAAGTTACATATTGTATTTAGTAGATACTTGTTCAGACTAAAACAGTTCACCTATTTTTCTTCTAGCAGTACAACTATTTTATAAGAGTGATTTTATATTTCCGTAATTGCTTGTAAAATTTCTCACAGTTCATTTAGTGCACATATTATTGGATCATGTGTTTTGGATACTTTTCGAGACAAGAACAACCCTGAAAAAGGCATTTCTTTGAATGAAAAATTTATATTTTACGACATGACAGAAAATATACATGATTATAATTTGGTGATTTGGATTTTTTTATGATTGAACTGACAAATGAATGACTTTGATTATCTGATCGTTTATAGGATTTCTGGGTACATGGTTATCAAATTGACACACATTATCATCCGCCTTCTTTCTGGTAGTTGTTGAGTTAAAGAAGACCAAGAGAGCTCGACTGGTGATAAAATTATTTTTTGAAATAAATATAGCATGTATTCACATATATTTGAGTGAACATTTAAATAATATTTGCATTCAACACATAGCACGTCGTTTCGACCTTACCCTTTTCACTGAGATTGGCATCGTACCACCCGCAAAACAGATTCTTCTGGTTCCATTCACTCTCACCGTGACGAACCATGACAATCTTGTATTGTGCCATTCTGGAGGATGCTGTCGAGAAACGCCGGTATAATTTACTCAAACTAAAAAAAGGTAAAAAAAACTCAATTAGATTCTTCAACTTTACTGTTTAAGGTACAAGGGGGAAAACTCCCCCAGTCTCTGCAAAACAACATGTTAATGGAGTGTGCCGTGTGCCAGCCGCTAATTAACTACATTATACATATATGTATAGGTATGCAAAATAATTCGTTTACTACCGCTCTGTGCTAAATGGTGATGTTACACAAGAAGCCCTGTTAAAATAATGTTTGATGAAACAATAATAAAAGCCGGTACGTTACCAATTCGCATTTACAAGGATACGAGTTCCGCCACTACAATGTACTAAATACTGTCAACTAAAATAACATTTTAGCAACTCAAATATCGAGATTACCGAAGCTAGACGGTGACGTTAGACTTTGGCAACAGAAGCAAAGTATAAAATTTACTACCAAGATAAATAACCCGGCAAGGTAAGTTCAAAAAACTGTATACCTTGTTCCAACACCACCACCATGAAACGGAAAAATGTCAGCAAGTATTGTCTTCTGCTGTACTGGCAATTTAATTGTTAACGATGACACGAGCAGTGTAGTAGACTCGCAAGAGGTTCGTGACAGAGAAAAACGTAAACTCGAAATGAAATGCATTCACAAGAGGAGCGATCTACTGCTATATATACTATATACCTACATTTACCTCTTCACAACTTTCTCAAAATCTGGGTTCTATAATTAACTTTCTAGGTGACTAAAACTCTCGGAAAGATGGTGCAACAA
Source organism: Callyntrura sp. NNG-2020 (assembly GCA_027744055.1). Classification (NCBI taxonomy): domain Eukaryota; kingdom Metazoa; phylum Arthropoda; class Collembola; order Entomobryomorpha; family Paronellidae; genus Callyntrura; species Callyntrura sp. NNG-2020. The sequence continues at coordinate 1,574 of JAHZNE010000027.1, read as the reverse complement.
CTAATACAACTTCTACTGCAGTCAAGGTTTCAATTTCAAGGTTGTTGTCGGAGGAACTATCGAAGGCCTCTTGGCTAATAGGAGGATGCCCGTTCCAGAGGAATAACTACTACTGTTTCTCAACTGGTCATACGGAGGAAACAAGCTGGATATATTGTGCAGTACACAACGTCATCTGATTTCCTATATACACCGCGCTATCTCTACGAGGGCCACACACACACACACAGTTAGCAAAAAATTCTATCAAGGTTTACCTTTAAATGTTATCTGACAACTAATATTTGATTTGACGTGTTCCGAATAAATGATTGCAATAAATATTGAGTATAATAGTTTAACGATTGCGTTACCTTTTCCCTTGAAAAGAATATCTGGTAAGGTCGTCGGTATTTTAAACTTTTAAATTTTTCTGCAAAATGGATATAAAGCAAAAAAATATGAAGTGAGGGCTGTTCTTCTCTATTGATATCTATAACCTTTCCTTCTCCTTCTAACGCAGAGGAAATTGCTATAAGTTGCCTTTAGCTTTGGGCTCGCGAAAGTATCCAATTGTATCGGCCAAGTTGGAATTAGGCGAAATAATTTGGCGAGGAGATGAATACAAGTAGAGAAGATGAGTTCACAACAACGTGTTCGTCGTACAAGAATACTTGCGATGGTTAACACAATGAAATGGAAAGGTAAGGAAGGTAGAGTCAGACACGTACAACACAAAATGGTATAGACTTTTTGTGGGGCAGAACAGAGTTGAGCAAAGGTCTACCATTCATAGAGAAAGAGAGGAAAATATGTAGGTTTTTTATCTATAGAGTTGTCACGTTCACATCAGGAGATGTGTGTGTTGTATATCCGAATGCATCCATTGCCATGGTCATGTGTAGGTAGGAGTCTTTTCATGGAGTTGGGGAGCATTCATCATTCAAGAAATATATTTACTAAAATATAGTTTAAGGTAAACTTTTAATTAATAATTGAGGGATTGCATTGTTCGGAATCGAAAATGGTATAAAGTATGTATAGCGTGAAGCACAGTGGGCACTGTTTTAATATCAACTTGCATTTTAAAATAAAGACCAGCATTAACAAATTACCTTTGCTAACTTTCCAGCCATGATGTAGCACCTGGCATGAGCGGCCCAACATATCTAGCCCACTAAAGGTGCCGAGGGTACACCGCAGTACCACAGGTATCCACCAAAGTAGAGCCCAGCCACACCTAGAAGGAAAAAACAAATATAATCATTTTAATTACAACTTCAGAAGTATCTTTGCATGAATAATACCCGAATTTCAACTGCATCAGTACCGTGTGGAATTCAGTCCGGAAGAACATTCAACGATCTTAAAAAACTGCTGATCTGAAGCCAGAAAACCATATGACGAAGCTACATTTTGACTTTGACGGTCACATGATGTACACAACCAAGCCCATTCCAATGTCGAAACGCGGTAGTATCCGAAAGGGTGCTTACTGTCTACACATAAAGCTGTTGGGTTACGTGTAACCGACGGCACCGATGTAACTTGTAATTTTACAACATGGTTATGCGGAAGTGCATGACGTTAATCGG
>JAHZNE010000025.1:0-22690 GCA_027744055.1 Callyntrura sp. NNG-2020 | reverse complement strand
TACAGTGGTTATTTCGCATATAACAAACAATATTGTTGATAATTATTGCGACATAAAAATGTTTTATGGTCAACCAAGCCAGGAAACCGACAAAAACCCACTTATGCATATCATTTTATAGGACCAATATAAATGATTCAGTGTTCAATAAAATAAAAAATGTCTGTACATTACGACAATCATTTAAAAATGTATGTTTGATAGCTTCTCAAATAGAATCTTCAAAATCTAAAAGATAAGTGTTATATTTACACCGCAACAGGGCGATCGCTGCCATTGTTTAAACAACGTAACATTGTCATTTGTCAAGCCTTGAGTAAAAACGACAAAAATTGTTTCCAAAATTCCAATAATTATAAATGTTAAATATATCTAAATAATCAGTGACAACACAAAAGTTATGCACCGGTTGTTTATCAAGTATTTACTTCACAATTATGACAACATTACCCTCAGTATGAGTGTAGGAATGCTAACTGTATGTTACAACTATGGCTCATTTTATTTTCTTTGTTGTGGTACCAAACCCACAGCTTAATTTTGCATAAATATTTTATTCATTCTGATTTTACTTGCTACACTAGCGCTTGAGTTAAAAGTATGTGCTTACTGCATAAAGACTTTTTTAAAAACTTTTATTCTCATTCAAAGTTGTGGCAAGCTAGTTGGTTGGCGAATGAACTGTGCGTGATCGGTTTTTATTCAAGGCTAACGGAACAAAATGAAGTAGGGTTTTCCGCAAACGTCAGATGCACATCCTTATATGACAGTATTCACATGTAACACTTCCCCAAAACTATTACTCGTCCTATCCAAAACATAAGTGTAATCTGTAAAAAGTATTGGTGTGCTCTTTATATTCCGTACATATTATTTAATTCATGAATCGCTCATTAGCATTATGTAGTGGCACGTATTGTTAAGCAGCAAGTGAACATATATTTTGGACGAACTATTAAATTTAAATAAAATTGAGTTTTGGAGAGATAATAAATTTTAAAATGTTTAAAGATACAGATTTTACGACTAACAATATTTAAACACAATTTGTATTAATCATTTTAAAAAAATGTATACCCATGCGAAATCCCCCTTCATCTGCCTGGCCCCTTTTGCGATATTACTTCCCTTGAGCGTAGCAAGTTTTACAAGAGAGCTCTTTGACAGACAGTACACCGGAGTTAGTTTTTCCCCATATATAAAGCACCTCCGAAATGCCAGCTCCTTTGCGTCGTATAATACTTATACTCGGAAAGATATTCGGGTAATGCTAGAGGTTATCACGGAACGTTTCTCAAAGGTGGCCACTTGGAGGACAGGGTCAAGAGGCGGTATAGTTATAATAAAAAGGAAATTAATATAACATTGTAATTTTGTTAGAGAACAGTTTCTTGTTGTTATAGACTCATATTTTTGGAACTTTACGTACTACAATGACAGCCATGTGGAGGTCTACACCGCCGAAATTGCTGCCACTATCAATCGGGATCGGAACCGAAAGGACCTCACATTTATACAGGGTTTATCGTATCAGGACTATCCTCAAATGTTCACCGAAACCAGGTTAGCGGTAGAATGTGCCGTAAAAGCGAATGAAATATTTCCGGGGACTGTAGAAGGGCTCGTCTTTTCCCTGCATTCCGCCCTGCCAAATAAGCATTTGTTGGAACACATGGAATGGATAAAAAGTTCTCCGGTGGGAGGATCTCTCAAAATTGGAATTGACACAGAATGCGACTTTCCTTTTGCGGATGATGATGTCCTTCTAATTGTAAATATGATTCTACAAATATCAGATTTTATCATGTGCAAAGTGGATCCGCGCATTAATTATAAATACCAAGGAGCTGCCATTGCGTTTAACAAAACGAGTGAAATTTTGCTGGAGCACCAAAAGCAGTTACAGCAAAATTATAGCAGGTTACAAGTGATGGGCATAATCAAGTGGGAGAGTGAAGGGTATAACAAGTGGGAAAATGTGGAAAATCTTGTAATTTATTGGCAAAGTGCAAATAGATGGGCAAGAGATAATAAGTTTCCAATATGGTTTGTGGAAGCATTTGATAACCCAGAATCTTTTAATAATTTGGGGTGGTGGAGGTTGACGGACAACTCAAGAATTTGTGATAAGGAGGGTTATGTCGAGAAAATTTCGGGTAAGCTCGTTTTTTAAACTAACCGGAAATTTCTTTCATTATTTTTTATAAATTGTGCTGTTATTATAATATTAACTTGTGTAGAGTTAACAACAACGGAAACAACCACATTGAAAGAAACAGACCAGATGTTAACCACAGCAAATAATGACGCAATTGTCAGCGTTTCCACTGTGTTGCCAATTATGTTATTAATTCTGGGTTCCTTGATCACATTCTTGTGGCTTCGAATTAAGAAACTACAACAGCAACTGTCCAGCATGGATATTCGGGATTTTATGGAAGGAGCGCCGGATGAAGCGGAGCCTCTACTGGGTGACCACTATATGGCCAAATTGGGAGAAAAGTTTCCTTATGACAAGTCCCACGAGATTAAGAAAGACCAGCTGAAAATTCGTAAGTTGCCATGCTAAACACTTGGCGTTATAGCAGGCAGTGCTAAAGCATCAAAGTAGCAAAGGGGGATATGCCCACCTTGTAATACATCATGACTCCGCCCCCTTCCTATCCTTTAATGTTAAATCTTTACAATATAATTTCCTCCGCGATAAATACTTTGTTAGAGCATGACCAACTATTGGGAACGGGACATTTCGGATGCGTTTACAAAGCTGTCATTGAACCGCAATCGAGAGCCTCTAAGTATGTTGCTCTTAAGGTGGCTAGAAGGGACAGCCCACGAAGTGTTTTCGTTATAGCAGGCAGTGCTAAAGCATCAAAGTAGCAAAGGGGGATATGCCCACCTTGTAATACATCATGACTCCGCCCCCTCCCTATCCCTTAATGTTAAATCATTACAATATAATTTCTTTCGAAAAAAAATTGTTACTAGAACATGACCAATTACTGGGAACGGGACATTTCGGATGCGTCTACAAAGCTGTCATTGAACCGCAATCGAGAGCCTCTAAGTATGTTGCTCTTAAGGTGGCTAGAAGGGACAGCCCACGAAGTGTTTTGAAAGGACTCCTCTCCGAAATAAAGGTCATGAGCTACATTGGCCAACATCCGAACATCTTACAATTATGTGGGGCTTACACAGCAGAGCTTCAAAAGGGGGTTGTGTTTGTTGCGACGGAAATCTGTAGCTTTGGATCTTTGGAAAATGTTTTGAGGAAGGCGTTAAATATATCGACCACACCAGAACTTATGACAAGCGAGTGCGTATGATATGTAATAAATGCAAGCTAACACGATAGTAAGATGTGCTTTAAAACTGTAATGGCATAGAATTGAAACATTTAATTGTAGAGACACTCCATCGGATCAAGGCTCAAGCAACACACCAACGGTTAAAATGCTGGAGGTCATCCCAATTCGGTTGTTATTTCAATGGTCCGAAGAAATTGCGGCTGGGATGCACTATTTGGGAATGAAGAACGTGGTTCATGCTGACCTTGCTACAAGAAATGTCCTACTGAACGCGGATAAAACGGCAAAAATTTCCGACTTTGGACTATCTCGACGCATGTACAACTATACCAATTACGTGAAGAGCAGTCAAGAGCCCTTGCCATGGCGCTGGATGTCTCTGGAATCCCTGACCAAGTGCGAGTTCTCTGCAAGGAGTGATGTGTGGAGTTATGGCGTCACCCTGTGGGAAATTTTTACGAAAGGTAATCCGAATGGGGTCAATCAAGAGGCTACTAGTTTGAATCCTGTTTTTTAATTTGTTTTAAATCTTAGGAAATAATCCCTATCCTGGCCTCACGTGGACAACTAGTTTTGTCAGCATGTTGGAGCACGGAATGAGACTGGAACGTGCAGCATTTGCCCCGCCAGAACTGTATATTGTCATATTTGTAATTCTTGCATTATAATAAATATACTAAGGGATTACTTGTTTGGTAACCTCACTTATTTAATTAGGTACGAAATTATGTTGAGTTGTTGGCATCCCGAACCATCCGAGCGACCCACTTTTGCAGACTTACATCGACGGGTTACAAACGTTACCTTAAAGTGCGATCGTGTCAAGGAAATAGGACAAGACAAATGACACCACTTGAACTATATTGAACACAATTAATATAATTGCTCATTAAAATGGTACTGTTTTTCGAAAGTTTAGATTAGCTTTCCTTCTTGTTATTTATTTACACCAACAAAATGTTTAAAAGAGAAATATTACACAGTAAGTATAGTGCAATATCCTGTTGTTTGCATGTGGCATGTGGTTTGGCTCACTTGATACGCCTCTAGTGAAAATTGACACGTGTGTTGGTGCTAAAAGTGCAAATATCCTCCGAATTTGATGGTTACTGATATTACTAATTAGTGTGACTGATTCATATATTTCTGATTAGTCGCTCAAATTGTTACATTTTTGTGATAAAATATTGTGTAGCACGTTCCATAGGCACGTGCTATGAAGCCGCATAAGTACATGCACAATTGTTCTCTCGGTTTTCCCAGCGATGGAAGAAATATTGAAAATTATTACTGTCACGTTCGTCCTATTGTTTCTCCCCATATAACTAGTGTAACGTTACAGCACTTTCGTTTGCTTGCAAAATCTCGTTTTAACTACGACACTCTTTTAAAACTTTTTTAAAGCTCTTATACGAGAACTTTCATTTTGTGGTACAATATAGCAGTGGCTACACTATAAGTGTGTGGGTAACCCACGGCACGTTTTTCATTTACCCAACTACCACAAAAACATAGACGCAGACATTTTCCCTGATGGTCATACGTACTATGTAGGATAACTACGTGGAGCCGCCTCACTTGAAATTTCTCCACATAGTATTCGAAGGAGAATCGGTTTCCTAGAAACACCTGAAAATTCATTTTCAGCAGTTAGCTATTGCTTTTACTCGAAATGCTTATACATAACTGGATATATACATTCCCTTACTGTTTTACCAACCGCAGCCATTTCTATTGACATCATGCGTATAACATGTTACAGTGGTCAGTTCTTACTATTTCTATCATTTGGTTTACTGTTCTGTATTGAATCGGGTATCTCACAAAACTTTGATCCCGTTTACACTGGCGTGACCCTCACACCTTACGTCAAGAAGCCCTATAATGACTTCCGTTCCTCGCTTCTACCCTCTCAGCGGACGTACAGTGTTCAGGATATTCGAGTGCAGTTGGAGGTAATCTCGGAAAGATTTTCAAAGGTGATGACATGGCAAGCCGGTTCCAAAGATGGTAAGCTCTCGTTTCTCCAAAACACTTATAAACTAAATTTTCAATATCAACTAAACTGCATTCTTCCGTTGACCAGTGACGTACATTCAAAATGTGACATATTACAACAACAGCGATGCGGAGGTCTACATCGCCGAAATCGCGGCCACCATTAATCTCGAAAGGAACAGTAGGGACCTCACAATCATGCAAGGGGTGTGGATGCAAAACGAACCCCAATTGAGTACCGAGGTCCACTTGGCAATAGAATGCGCAGAAAAGGCGAATGAGATTTTTCGGGGGACTGTGGAGGGTTTAGTGTTTTCTCGTTCTTCATCATTATCCGGTCTACCCGACGCTCAAATATTACAGTATATGGAAGTTATAAAGAAGTCCTCAATCGGAGAGCATGTCCAAGTGGGGGTATGGCTAAACTGTGAAAACGAATTTGGAAATTTGGATGGGGACATGTGGCAAGGGGAGAACATTAAGTCTTTTAAGGTGGTGGTGCGAAAACTAGATTTTATCATTTGCGAAACGATACCCGACGACGTGATCAAGACGGGAGGAGCAGCAATCGCCTTTTACTCTGTGGGTAGATGGCTGCTCCACTTTCGAAAAATTATACGAAGGACGAAACCCCGTCTTGAGGTTATGGGTCTCATCAAGTGGAACAGTGAAGGACGCAACAAGTGGCAGACGGTGGAACAACTGAAAATTTACTGGGAGTCGGCCAATAAGTGGGCAACCGATAACAAATATCCGGTGTGGTTTATCGAAGCCTTTGATAATCCGGACGTGACGGATAGTCACACAGGCTGGTGGAAAGTACCGGACGGTTTGAAAACAGATATAGAGGGCGGATATTTGGAGAAAATTTTGAGTAAATTGAAATTTTTCATTGTTACCGCAAGTTATCAAAATTTTACACATTTTACGGTAATTATTGACGTTTAGCTTTGGGAACCACTTCCAACCAAGCACCGTCCATGAGCACTTACGTCATTGTGTGCAGTATCGTGGGAGTGCTCGTTTTGTTAATACTGATGTCTTTGATTGTGGTTTTGCTAATATACGTGAAAAAGCTGCGACAGCAGCTGTCGGACAAGGATATTCGCGATTTTATGGAAGGATCGAGTGAGGAGGCTGTGGTTAGTCAGAATGAGCACGGCTTTGTGATTGCGGGGCAGAAGTATCCTTACGACAAATCTTTCGAAATTAAGAAGAAATCCCTAAAAATTAGTAAGTTGTAATTCCTTACAATATATCTAACATACAGTAATCGGTAATTAAATTTCCTCATTTTTTGTAGAGCACAACAAAATATTGGGTATGGGGCAATTTGGATGTGTGTTCAAAGCCACAATTGAAAAGGACCCGGAAACGGTGACCACAGTAGCTCTTAAAATAGCGAAAGATGAGAGTTCTCGAGGGGCCTTGAAAGCCCTGCTATCGGAAATTAAATTGCTGATTTACATCGGTCCACATCCTAATATTGTCATGTTTTTTGGGGCTTACACCCGTGAGCTAAAGAATGGGGTGGTGTACATCGCAACAGAATTATGCAGCTTGGGTTCACTGGAAGGATATCTGCGAAATAACGACATATATTCACAGTCGACACAACAGTATACAAATGAGTATAGGAGTGGCAACTACGCAAACACAAGGGCCATCGGCGATTCAGAAAGCATTAGCTTGTACCAGTTGTTAAAATGGTCCCAAGATATCGCCCGAGGAATGGAGTATTTGGGGACAAAGAGTGTAATTCATGGCGACCTTGCGACAAGAAATGTGCTCCTCAATGTGGCGAAAACGGCAAAAATTTCTGATTTTGGGCTATCCCGGAGAATGTATGATTACACGAATTTCCATGGGTAAGTAGGTGTAAAGTTGTCATTGGATTATCGTCTTACCTATATACATGTTTTGGTGGTATTTGATGAATATTTAGTTTAAATGTTTTGTTTTATCAGGGAACACTCCTTATCCCGGCCTCACATGGACAACTAATTTTGTGAATTTGTTGGTCGATGGAATGAGATTGGAACGCCCAAATTATGCTTCACCCCAATTGTAGATCAACATAAATTTTGATGAATACATCATATACTTGGGAACGGTATAACTTTAAAATAATTATTTATTAAAATAGATATGATATCATGGTACAATGCTGGCATCCGGAACCCGCTGAAAGACCATCCTTTTCAAGATTGCACGAAATAATAAAAAATATTATTGTAAAATATAAGGAGACCGATGTTACGATGCCGGATTCCAGAAGAAAATAATGCAGTATTAAACATATTTGTTGATTAAGGTAGTATATTAAGTAAAGTCAACTCGAGTCAGTTAAGAAATACGAAACATTTTCTGTACGCTTGTAATTATATATGCGATTACTACTGTATGTATTCCATTAAGCGTATGACATATTTGCTCAGTTATACACATTTTGTGAGACTAACATTTTAAGTAAAGCGGAACCATTGAGCCTAATTAATTATAATGTTTTGGTTTCATTAATAAAACCACACGAAGGCCTAATACACACAACAGTGGTAAACCCAAATGTATCATACCGTGATTATATAAGGAAAGGACTCAGCAGAGATAATTATTAGCACATAATTATTAGTATTATACAAATAGAAATATTTAATAGTAATCATGGAAGCTTTCGTCATTTTTTGCTTATAGCACCTGAATATATCACAACAGGTACAGTCACAGTTGCCGTATGTTTATGGACACAAGAAGTAAAAATTTGGTATTCACCATTTTAAATTTATATGGATGTTAAAGAAACGATAAGTAACAGCAAAGTAAAGTGACACCATCGTAGTACCATGCTTACCTGGTGCGTGTGTTACTTCGAAGTAGCAGCACAACTAATAGCCAAGTGTAACTGCATCCATCTATTTTAGTTTTAAACTATGAGAGGTTTTGAATCACCTAATAAACATGTACGGATTTCACATTGATTAAATTAATTAATTTCAAATTTAATTTAAGATTGGTACGGTAATTTGTAGATATTAAGAACAAAACTTATATCGAATATGGTGCCTATGTAGGCACGGGTGTACTAGTTTATATTTAAATAGATATGAGAAATCTTCCTACAAACTAATATAAGATTTAGTATTAGCTACTACTGATACTATTTTAACGTAGAATGATCTGTACCTATACCATCAAGTTACTAACTTTCAATGTATAAATCCAGAAATGGAGTTGAGTCCATAAGTTTTCAAATTTATACTGTAAATTCACCGGTTGTCGTTGTGGGCGTGTGTTTGGATGATATTTAGATCTCGCAAACTACGTTATTGACTTGTGGATTAGTTTATGAATCTACAAAGATATAATGCAGCACTCAAAAAATTAGCTTTCACTATCCGAAATACATGAATACACTTAAATTAAAAGCTTTTCACCACTTCTGAAATAAATTATCCAAAAAACCGATAATACCACCGCCATTTCTTTAAATACGATGTGTTTAAGTCAATAGGCCAATTTAAGTTATGGAATAGTTTAACAAATTTATTTGTAAATATTCTTTCTAGCCTGAGATGTGTAATATGCATTACCATTCATAGCAGGAATATCATGCCATTCCTGTATAACTTTGGATGTATGCGGTCATCAATGCGGTTGTTTTGAACGCATTCCCTCACTCACACATATATTCCATATCTCACAGATAAATCGCATCGAGTTTAATGCTTAATTTGGTATGAGATGGGAAGGTTGCTTGGATTTTTTAATGTGGGCATTGTAGGAATTATGACTTAAAACTAAGTGGATATGGCGCGAGTGTATTTCAAAAACCCAGCCTTTTTCCGTGGGCGGGCGGCTAGTAAATAAATGAATGCTTCTATTTTTTTTCACAACACCCCGTTTATATTCCTCATATCAGTTAGCCATACCGCAAAGCCATACACAACAGCTACCTTTACCCACATCCATGGAAGGTACAGAGCATCAGAGAAGGAAGGAAGATCAACTTAAAACCTCCGTTACATTAATAAACCGTGAATCCTAAAATGAGCACTGTCATAAACCGTGGCTTATCCTGTTCTGAGCCCAGGAGGGTCAGGGTTACTTTTTAGACGATGAATTTTGTAATGCTGGTATTTTAACAATATAATAGAGTAACTTTTTCTGAAACCGACGAGCCAAATTTCGACCATCGTCTCATTGTTTTCAAAATTAAAGCGTTTGTAGAGAACGGTTAATGAGTGCTATCGCGAAAAAAGTTAAGTCGAAAATTAACACCAGTTCGGCGGTATGGGCCGACCAACCCCGGACCATAAATACACGCTGGTGCTCGCATGCGTGCTCCTAGAAACTTGAAACTTAGCACAAAAAATCGAGCAAAAAATTAGGAAAAAAGGGTTGTTTTTGGATNCTACAACATTGGGCATAAATAATACATATCTTCCTTATGAACAACGTAGTTAAAGCTTATGCTTACATTAACTTTGTAACTCTCATATATCCGGTATTTGATGGAATTTCAAAAATCCAAAAACAACCCTTTTTTCCTAATTTTTTGCTCGATCTTTTGTGCTAAGTTTCAAGTTTCTAGGAGCACGTATGCGAGCACCAGCGTGTATTTACGGCCCGGGGTTGGGCGGCCCATACCGCCGAACTGGTGCAACTTATTCTCTGCATTCTCTTATTAACTGCATTCTCTACAAGTGCCTTAATTTTGAAAACAATTAGACGATGGTCGAAATTTGTCTCGCCGGTTTCAGAAATAGTTCCTCAATAACAATCTGTGTGCTTAACAGGGATTTTTAAAAGTTTTTAGATGATTTTGAATTTTGACCTCATTTTAATGAGGGGTAGGACAAATTATGAAACCTGTAACTTCTCACGCCCTTCCGTATATCTTTGCGATCAAAATGACATGTTACTCGTTCTTCTACGTTCAGAAACAAAAAAAATCTTAGCAATCACAGTCAATTTTTTTGAGTATTAATCTTATAGATGTCATATTATGGCGGAAATGAAGCACTGGATTCGAGAGGAACCATTTGACCATTTCGGAATACTTTTCCTCCTAGTAACCGTCGTTGCACAGTTTACTGGAGTGGTAATGCCGATGGTGGGGACTCTCATTAAACTTGACCCAATGTACCACCTAGTGCAATCAAGGAAGATCTGTCCACTGGATGATGGAAATTGTCCACTGGACAAAAGTGGAAATTTCCATCTTCTTCTGTGGACAAAAGCGGACAAAACCCTTCAACAACCGGTTTGGGGCATTGTGGTACATATAACGTGCATGTATTATGTATTATTGTCCATTTTGTCCACTTTTGTCCATTTTGTCCAATTAGTCCATTTTGGACAAAAAGTGGGGTGGACAGTGGAAGTTTATCTTCTTTGAGTGTCAATGTTACTTCCCCAATTTGCTAAAATTGCAGCGCACAGCCTATTTTACCCACGCAGTTAGGTACATGCGTGGGTAAAAATTTTGGTGGCGTTGAACTGCCTTGTTATCAGAGGCTGGCGCATTTTCCCTTTGAAGGTGTACTGCATTGGTGTCATTATTAGCATATAGCCCCTTCTATATATTCGCTTTGATTGCTGTCCCTGTCGTTTCCTTGTGTACCGGAATAAGCACGGCCATACTTAGCAATTGGAAATTTCAAATTTTGGATTGTAGATACCACAGGGGCTACTTGGTTCGGTGCCCTAAAGCACAGCCTTATGTCGCAGTTCATTACGCATATACAAAGTTTGATAGGGAAACGACTGGAAATTTCTTTATGACTGTAGTTGACCCCACGATGAATATGCTGGTCTTATTTTGACCTGTTCAAAAACGAAGTTTATTTGGGTCATTAGAACTGCAAATTTACTGACGTACCTGCAACTCTTAATCTATAGAAATTGCGATGGTATACCGAAACACAATAAAAGAGAAAATTTGGGTGCTTTCCGTTATTATTATAGTTTATTTTTATGCTTACCTTTAGGTTAATACAAACTGCCTTAATTAAATGGATTCGTAACATCGGGCTTCATTAAAGTTAGAACACAAATTCTTATCTAGTTAATGCACATTTGTGATGATGTTCCTTCTGAATTTAGTTCTACTCTGTATACGTATCTGTATTTCAATTTTAATTTTGTTGCATTTTGGCGGAATTAATTATGTATGCCTATGTCATTTACTACTCACTCCTCTGAATTTTCCTATTATTGTTAAAATACTAGCGGTTCCTTAAATGCGCTTCTCGCACCTATATTTATGTAGAAGCCACCAGTCGAAAAAGCTCAGTCGTGGCGTCAGTATTGGTTTGCAAGAGCTTCTTGAAAGTCTCCGATTCTTCCAGTTCCGCCACATTTCTATAATAAACACACCAAGAAACATATTCTTCATTGAAAATACAGTCCTTTTTGTAAAAGTTGTTAACGAAAGTGCTCACAACTTGATGAGACGGACAGCCAACTTTTTCAACTCCGTTAGCGTTGCGGCACATCGCGCAAAACAGAAAAGTCGGAGAGCTCCCTCAACATCAGACCACTCAAACTCCTTCCTCAGTAAAAGGCACTTCATTTCCTGTTGCAACTTTTCAACTCCATACTTTTCAGACGCTTCCAGCAGTTCCAAACACACGTCGAAATCTTCTTGGACAGACTTCACACTTCCACAGTAAAGAAAATCGAGAAAGGATTGGACCCCAGCTTCACTCATGTCATCTATAACGATACAGCTGGTTTGTCCTTCCACGAAAGACTTGTCCTTCAGCATTCTAGCGAACACCTCGCTGTTTCCTGCAATTTGCAATGGGAAACTAAGGTCATTTGTAAAAATGGGGAGCATTTACTAAAATATTGAGATTACCCATCAGATACACTTTATGACAGGGAAAGGCCCTCCCTGTTGCTGCAATAACGTTCATGTCCGCCTGGATTTGCTCAGATAAAATCCTTTTGTTAAATTCCGCTGCGTAGTTGTTACCAACGGTTTCAGCTTCCTCGATGAATTCCTTCGGCAATTGCAAGCGTTTTCCACAAACACGAATTGATAGCTCCACGGACAAACTCTCCAGTTCATAGTGCAGTTTTTGTCCCTCGAAGGAACTCTCAATTTCGTAAACATTTTCAAAATATTTGCTAGTAGGTGTTCCTAAGGACAATTAAAAATAGTTTCAAATTTTAGTGATATTTTAAGATTAGTTTAATTAAGACGATATAAACTCCGTTGCATATCTTTGTGAACAGTGATATACGGCCCATGTTGCAACGGAGTTTATATTCAACAGGTATTCAGAGACAGATAGATATTCAATATATCGTGTTATACCTCGACAAGTGATGATGTTAGTGTGGTTCGTTTCAAAGCCATCGCTTTTACCGATCCAGTTTTTTGATAATTCAATCTGCAACTCTATCCCGGTGCCCACGGTGTCTACCAGGTTTTGTATAAATGGTCCCTCAATCTTACATTTAATACGATTTTTGTTGGCATCTGCGTACGTATACAAGAACCAGAATTTTCTGGGAAAGAAATAAGTTCGTAGTTACAAGTCATAAAGGATATGTAAGTTGGGAGTATAACCTGCTTTCATACGAATGTGCCATTATACTACAGTTAGGTTTCACGTAGTAAATAATGTAGCTTGTTACCTGAACTTGTGGTCAGTAAGCCGCTCCCGAATTTTCTTCAATACACGCCATGAATAGTCCTCCTCGTCACAGGGCGACATCCGAAAACATTTAACTTCTGGGACAATTACTTGTCTTTGGAAGATCAAAACCAGGTTATCTTTAAGATTCAAATGAATCTTGAAATTGCGAACGACGTCAAAATCCAAATCCATTCTAACATATTAAACTAATTGTGTACGCCTCAGTGACTAACGTGCTACTATTAAGCCACAACACAAACAAAACTCTTTCAACTACTGTAGTTTTAGTGGTCGCGGGATTTATTTTAAATTAGGGCAATTACAACTTATTAAAGATTTGCTATAATAATGGGGAATGATTACACAGCAACAAATAAAAGTCTGATGGAGAGATAAAGTGGTCTTGACTGAAGAAGGAGAAACAGCTGAGCTGAATTTGTTTCAATTATTCTCCTTAGGCTGGAGAGGAGTGTACCAAAAGTTAACATAAGCAACACCAGAAAAGCAACCAGCAGCAACATTGCAAGGGACAATCCCGTAATGTTTTTGTCCAAAAGAAACAGAGCAACCGGGTCGTTATAACAAGAAGGTAAAATTATGTAAATCTTCTGGTAACTACAAAACTACGAAAAGGGAAACTATAGCATTGCATTTGGTCGAATATAACTATATATGATTCTTTGTCAAATCTAATTTAATTTCCGTACACAAGTACCACAAGTACTGCATCTTTATAGCGAAAGCATATGTATGGATTTGTCAATATTCTAAATACCTCCGAAATTGGACGCAACTCAATATGGGGTACTTTAAAAGTTTAAGAACTGTTTTGTGAATGCAGAGCAACTGATAAAATAGTCGCATATACATTATTGATGTAACATTACACTCTAAACCTTTTAGCTCCGCAACAAATCCCGATGAGCTAAAAGAAACTTGATTCAGTAGGAGAAAAGGAGGAGAAAAGTGACAAACGTTCGAAACGTTATTTTAATGTAGTAAGTTTTATTACTGCAGCTGCATCAGATGATGTTTATATCAAAAGCAATTTTGTTATTTTTATAAATTTAAAGATTTTTATGTGATAATTTTAAATTCCATACACAATCGTTTATTGCGTTGTACATTTATAAAATATATGAAGGAATTGACATAATCATAAATGCATAACCTGGAGTGGGCAAGGTGGTAGACCGACGCATTTGACAAAACGATTTTTGAGAAAATATGGGTATACAATGCCTTTGCGTAATCGCGAAGCGATGGCATAAAACTGTTGTTCAAAAGTTATATGCAAGTTTAAACGCTGTTTATTCACAAGGAGAAATTGACGTTTGTTCGTTTAAACGTGGTATAATTATGTTTATACTGTGTTTATTTTGTGGTTCTAAAGTGCGTGTACAACTAAATTATGCAGAAGCACGACCAACCAGTTTCTGGAATTATGCAATGCGATCAAAGAATTAGATTGTACAATTCAAAGGACGCCATTTTTTGTTTTACAGTTTGTTTTAGTCTGAAATCACCTGAATCGTGTACTGCTTGCCATTGTCAATAAATACGACTTGTCAGTAACGGTGACAGTGAACTTCACATCTGGTTGTTATTTCAAGGTTAGAAAAGAGTTAATATACCTAAATGCCATGCTATAACGTCAATAAGAAAACAATTAAAGAAAACCCTTTCCGGTGAACTGACTGGTTAACCTTAATGTTATTTACATTGTAATTTTTTTGCAGGTCCTTTTATTCTTAATATTTTCACCTTTAGAGACCTAAGTTAAAAGGTATTCCTACTTCTCTAACAGCGGTAAACAATCCCAATGTATCTCCTCCTCATAATTTTTAATGGCTACTTAAAGCCCTATCGTTATTCCGTAATGTCGCTCAATTCGCCTTTGCTGATCCCGTTCAATTCCCATTCCCGTTTACACGATAAAATTATTTTTTTAAAACGTAAATACGGAATCAGCCAACAATCAGCCAAAGGGAGTAGTGTATTTGAAAGATAATGACGATCCAGATAATATGGTAAATTTTACGCGCATTAATAGATCAACATACATGTCCGATGTCTTCCCAAATTTAATTGATTCTGTAGTGGGGATTACGGCACTGATAAGTGTTGATCTGTCCTTTTAATACTGCTAAATGCCTTAAGAACTGTATGATAAAACCATGGAGGAATAGATCGAGATACCTTGGAACAGATAAATAGTGACCTTACACAAACCGCCAACGAGCTGAGTGATGTTTCGAATAGTCACTAGTAGTACAGTTATACCGGTAGGGGCAATATATGTATGGTATTACAATCAACCCAGTTCTCAATCTTTATGGCCCACATTAGCTTGGGAAGATATGCGTTGGGGACCACACAAGCAGAATGTGCACCTCGTACATATTACCAGGATGGGTCGTTTCGGGAAACTTTCAGTTTTTGAATATCCCATCAATATTCTTGCAGACTGATGGTCTCCCAACGGACCGACAGGACCAAAGTGTATTAGTACAATGGTACCTGCGGTCAATTCGGTTCCTTATGATAAAAAAACCACTGACAATACTGGTATGATTGTACAATTTTTTTAAATGTTAGTGTACTTCACCAATATTGATTCTTCCGTTGCCGCCACCTCAACGATACCGAATACATTACGTGTTCACGTTCATGAATAACTACACTCATCATATATGTAATCGTCCTGGTGATGAGACCCATCAGGGCATTTTTTAAACCATTTTATAGATTTATTGATGATTCCTGATTCAGCTAAATTATTTTGTTCCTGTTTCTCACAGGGAGATTCTGACGTGAACAGGGTGTGCATACACTATGATAAGAGAAATGTGGAAATCAAGACCAGTCTAAACAACCTGGACAGGTACAAGGTAAATATGAACTTGAGGAATGTTTTCTTAAATTTAATTTTCAAATAAGCAAGGAAAAAGTGACAACTGATTATGTATTGGAGGAACTGGCATTCGGTAGAAAGAAGCAGTTTACCTCATTTACCATCATTTAGTTAATAAGATTTTCTTAAACTTCCAAGGAAAAGAGCACTGGTGGTCAATGCGCTGAGGAGCAGCGGATGTGACCGCAACAGTCACCAAAACCAAAGATAAGATAAGGGTGAACTTTATTTTGCCTGAAATTTAAAAAAATGAAACAGTTAAATATTAAATAATATAAAAATGAAAATTATTAATGGTTTCCCTAACAAAATTAGCAGATGCAAGATCCAAAACGATACGTACCTTGCAATCACAGGCGTAATACGTACGTAATAAATTTCACGTTGCGGGCATTCCCCTTTTATACCGCTTTGTAGACCGATGTGGTATACTGGTAAGACGGCGATAAGGATTGACTAATCCAGAAGCATTAATAATATTTTATAGAATTGGAGATATGTATCTGTCAGCCTATCTGGTGGGAAGCAGATTTTCGTGACAATAATTTCTCTATGACAACACGTGCGCCAACCGCTAAAGTTGGCATTTTCGAAAGTAAAAGCGATACATCACTTTACAAAAATTCAATCCAAATACTCCACGTGTTTGATGGATTGACGTAATGTCAAGACAATACCTATATTGTCCGGTTGTCACCAATTAGTTTCACACGACAGTTAACCGCATCTAGCTAGCCAGGTGGGTTCTAATTTTCAACACGTTCCATTATTTATTTCATTGATACCGGTTGAACCTGGTATATTTATGTTTATACGGTAGGGATTATTTTTTAGTATTACAGTGCGTGTACAACTAAATTATGCAGAAGCACGACTAATCAGTCTCAGGAATTATACAATGCGATTAAAGAATTACATTGAACGATTAGAATGACAGCATTTTCCCCTTCAACAGTTCGTTTTAGTCAGAAACCTCCTTGATCGTGTACTTCTTGCCATTGACGATAAATACGTATTTTCAGTGACGGAGGTATGTATGGAACAAACTTCTTTACAAGTGGTTGTTATTTCAAGGTTAGAAAATAACCAATATACGAATCGAACTATCAAGAGAGTTATTTATATTTAATCCCCTTAAGAGGTGAACGTCATGTACTTATTTCTTCGCTGCCAGAGTAGTACCATCGTTTAAGGCAGCGGTGCTCTATGTCTACTTACGTACATTTGTCGATGTTTCTATTTTCGTATGGAATGTCGCACTTGGCCTAATCTAACTATGAAAAATCGGATTAAATAAGATTTAAGTATATTTACATACACAGTCATGTTTGTCTAATCAGGGTTCTTTCTATGTATTATTTGTGGCAGATTTAAAATGTACTCTGTTTGTGGATTCTTAGATATTGGCTGTGCTGGTGCAAGTTATATTACTGCTATAATATAATGATTTATTGACTTTTGTACACCTGTAAAATATAACCTTATAGCAATTTACCCATTTAAAAATATTTGTATTAATAATCATGCCGTCCTTTTTTGTGTCGTCATTGTCATGAAGGGAAAAATTTTCATCGAAAAAAGTTTAAACAGTTGAATATTCGGTTCTCTCGGCATTTTGTCATACAAAAGAAATACTTACGTATTGTTATTTTATACATTTAACAAACATGCGGGAATATTCATGACAAGATATTATATATTGAAATATTACTCGGTAGATTAATACAGTTGATACGTTTCCAAAATTTGGATTACATGTCAGTGTACGGTAAGATATCTGAAATTGAATTACGTAGCAACTGCTTAAATCAAAACGGTGAACAATAAATTTTTAAGTTTGGTTTGTCGGATGCAAACAGAGCCCAGCCGAATTAAATATTTTTCTTTTTTTTTCAATTCCATTATTTTATGTTTTCTGTGGTTACTTAATACATGCTCATGTATTAAACACATCTTTCATATCCGCACATATACTTTAAAAAATGGAATGAGAGTTTTAGAAGGTTCAGGATTTTCAGATAAAATAAATATTTCAGTAAATTACTGTCTTGTTCCTACATTACATTACCCAACATAAAATTATTGCTTTAATAAAAAATAATTGGAATATATCTTATCTATGGTAAATATTGTGTACCTTAATCGGTAATTCTGTTCATGTTTTCATATAATATTTACTAGGTATCGATACTAGTATGTTGTTAAGATTGAAATTTTAAAGATTTTTATATTGCGATTTGGTCATTTTTCTTAGCAGTAAAATTCACAAGCCAGTTACAACGCTGGGTATGGTGTATGCGAACATACATATATCTGAGCATTACTTTTACGCCAGATAGGCACCAATCAAAAATTTATAGGACATTATTTTTGTTAGTGCCGTCGCTACATAATTTAGTCGGTTAATATCTAATCTTACGCGTTTATCTAGCAGAATATTTGTTGTGGAGAAACTTTACCTTTCGAAAGTAAAGCACAAAGGTAGTTGGCTTTACTTCACATTTAGATTGTCTGTATAAATATCAAACCCAGTCTGCTGTTGCATTGTTGAACGTTCCATGCTACTGCTTCAACTGCCACATGCTTCAGTGCTACAATGGCAGGCAATAAGTCTTGTAAAAAAGGCATATGGGTACTTATTTCCAATTAAATTCCCCATTTCATTCGACCCTTCAACTTGAGAAATCACAGTAGAGAAGACCACACGCACACTAGTCCCAGTTTGGATTGCTACTACTATAGCAACTGTATATTGGATCTCCCTAATCTTCATCGTAACGTTTTTTGTTCAAAATCAGCCAATTCCACTCAGTATTATAACGATGTACGCGCTAGGTTCATTTTTACGTCCTGTTGTATTGTCCATGTATCACTGTTTCTGCTATTGCTCTCAAGTTGTATGTTTACAGTATGTAAACACTTTAATCAGATTTTATGAACGAAGTATTCAAACTTCTCAACGTGAACCGCAATTATCATTAAAACGAATGGTACTACAAGGTAATGTGATACTTAAATAGTTGTTAAGTTAATGAACTGGTTACTTAAATGATAATACTTTTGTTTTTTTTAGAATTTCGTAACTTATTCCAGGGCAGGGCATATGACAAACTCGGGGATAATTACGTTAATTCTAAGCTGGAGGTGCAGTACACATTTAATTACATATGCTATCACAGTTGTGGCAATGGAAATGGACCCTACGTTTTTCCTGGCACAGATATACTACCCAGCTGTATTTAAATCAACTCATGCAAAATACTCCTTTTTTATTATTAGATTACTGTTAGCACAATGCTTCTACTCCTACTTTCTTTTCTTTCTTAATTCTGTATTTCAATATGATTCTAATCCTGACATTGGTTTCGTTGTATGTTACCTCCATGAAAAACGTCGCCGCACGACAGATGAATGATGTAACAATTTTTGTATACAGTCAATTACATTGTATCAATCAAATAGGCTTTCAGCATTTCAAATGGATTTTTGGTTTATTTTTTGCAACGTCAACGATCCTGTTGATCCTTATTAATTTTATTTGTCTCACCTGCTGGAACGTGCTTCCAAATTCTATTTATTTTATGATGCTAAATTTAGCGGTAGGGGCGTATGTATTGATTTATTATAAACAGCTTCTCTGTATTAAAAGCTACGAATTGAGCACATGCTGTCTACATAATTGGAAAGTACAGTGTGATCAACAATTATAACATCACTTGCATAAAAAACAAAATTAGTACAAAAACCGGCACAAATTGAAGATAGGGGGCTGGTATTGCTCATGTGGAATTATTGAACCCTCCTGTACATATATCAGAAAAAACGTCAAGTAAACATCCTACTCCTAACCCGTACGGCGTGCATTAGAAAACGGAAAATAATTACCTGCGATCAACAATTATAACACCAACAAGAAAAATGGTATTTTTATTGCTTCAATTCAAATATAAATGAAAATGTATAGCTGAAAACTTATAACATTATGAATGAAGGTTTTAATATATGTTTTTGTTTGGTTTTAAAATTAGTAGTTTTCCGGTGAAGTTTTTAAAAGTATCAGAATTTACTAATGGCAACTCATGTATTTACAAACTATTTGGGTAATGCAGTAACGTTATTTATGAATTTTGGAAGCCCCAGAAAAATCGTTTACCCAAATCCAAATAAAAATTATACCATCATAGTTGTTAAAAAGTCATCCCCGATTGATAATACAAAACAACGGTGTAATTTAAAGAACGGCAATCACCATAGCAGGGCAAAACATGTTTTACTATGATGTCCGATACCACTAAAACACCACTGGAAGCTAAGAAATTGCTTGCCTTGCAACTGAAATCGCAGTTAATTATGTAAATCTGGCTGCTACTTACTTGTATTTAGATTTTACATAGAGTTCGTATTCGTCATGTTCAATAGTGGTGCTGCCGGAGGCCTGTCATACCCATCAGGGTGGGTCGGACTATGTCACTGTACCGTTTTTGAGAAAATTTTAAAACCAAACAAAAAACATATATTAAAACCTTCCTTCATAATGTTGGAAGTTTTCAGCCATACATTTTCATTTGTATTTGAATTTAAGCAATAAAAATACCATTTTTCTTGTTGGTGTTATAATTGTTGATCGCAGGTAATTATTTTCCGTTTTCTAATGCACGCCATACGGGTTAGGAGTAGGATGTTTACTTGACGTTTTTTCTGATATATGTACAGGAGGGTTCAATAATTCCACATGAGCAAGACCAGCCCCCTATCTTCAATTTGTGCCGGTTTTCGTACTAATTTTGTTTTTTATGCAAGTGACGTTATAATTGTTGATCACACTGTATTGTTGTCATCGGTATCCACTGGAAAACGCCGATGGAGGCAACGACTTAATGCTCAACGACCAATTACGCTTTTCTACGGAATGACCATATTTGAGAAGGAAACAATGACACATATTTGTTCATTTTTAGTGGACAATACTGTTAATATTTTGGTTTTATTCAGATAGGCCAAAAATATCCATGTAATAATTTTTATCAACACGGTGGTAAAAGTAGTATTTGTAGTTTATTCTTACTTTTATATAACTTTATAACAAATGCGTGCGTGACTGTGTAATTAAAGAAATAAAATACTGTACAGACTCCGTAACACTCTGTAATTCATGTAATAAATACACTTCATCTGTAAGACCGTTATTTGTCAATTTGTGGCATTTGTCATAAATGGCTAATGTGTACCTTCACATTTTTTGTACTTTAGTTTAGTTAGTTGATATAACAATTATACGTGGTCCTTCAATTTAAGCAATCATGTTTATCATCCCGTGTAATGAGGGATTAATTTGAGAACTCATACTTTATTAAACTAACAGGGTCGCATTCACTGTAAAATTAATCAAATTTGACAAGATGCTTTGCAGACCTTTGCGTTCAAGCAAAACAATTCCATAGCAAAAACGAATGGATGATTGCGCTTTAACTGCTTTTTTAGTATTAGCTTCGAGCCAACTTTCTCGCTCGCCTCAATTCCTCACTTTCTAATTATACTTAAACTGAGTTCGGCAATTAAATCCGAGTATATATAACATATGGTGACTGACGCAAAGCATATAACGGAAAGCATAAATCCACAAACAAACATCATGACAAAATGTATAAGTATTTTGATATGACCGAGAAAACTTTCTAAAATTAGAAAGCAATAAATCGATATTTGGAGTAAACATTGGGTACAAACTGCAGGAATTAATAAGCGTTCCATTATATTGTAGGAATGTCGAAACACGGTTTCTAGGTTGTGGTCCAGGTATATTGGAACACGATAGGAAACAAGCCTTCTGTAAAATTCCTGGCTTAACTCGATTGACTTCCATACCAGTAAATTTACCATTTTGAATAATATTTAATCGTTAATCTTACCATGTAAAATTGCTATGTAAAAGTAAACATCTTTTACCAATAGGCATACAATAAATGACGCTAAGACTAAATAATACTAAATAATGGTTCATAACATGTTGTGTAGGAAAGGATGCATAACATATATTGTGTACATTTACAATAAATTCAACATGAAATGAAATACATAAAGTGGTAATTATTTGGTATTTGATATAAATATCAGATCATTTTATATGATATGAGTAAAACGAAAAAATTTCGCAAAATATCGTCGAACGCAAAATTGCTTCTTTATTACTTGTCGTTGTTGCTTGGGCAGCAACATGTTGATGACATGCAAACCCAATATGACGTATTTAAACAAAGACTTGAAAAACAACAACAGGAGCATTATTAAACAAATCAGACAAAAGAACAAATCGTTTTTTTCAACGTCCTTAGACATCTGAAAATAGAGGTTTACTGAAAAATATTTTTAACTTCACGGAATAATACACATTTATATATATGTTCTAGTATATTATAGACACACATGTTTTACATTGAAATTAAATATTAACAATTTTATAGTTCTTTCCTTCTTCCGGATTCGGGATTGTTTCCACGGTGGGAAAGTAGTTTGTGTAAATGGGCTATTAGTGTAGCAGACAATAATTATAAATTATGCATCATTTACACTCCAGAGCACTATATAAACATTCTTTAAAACTGAACAAATACAATAATTTTGACAACGGTACCTTGCTCTGATATCAGCTATGATTTAATGGCTGACTGTAAGACTGTATATTTAGAGCTAGCCAGCAAACAAAAAATACTTTGTTAGATACGTATTTAAATGTAAATGGATATTTATCGAACAATGATGTTTTGTAGCAGCATGACTAATTGTAAAATGCTCAAACAAAGTAGTTAAATTGTAATAAAATA